>PVJC01042264.1:0-14982 GCA_004026665.1 Murina feae
CTTTCTGACATTTTTAAGGACCCTGTGATAACACTGGCCCTGCCATGGCTAACCCAGGATAATCTCTGCATCACAAGGCCCTTAATTTAATCTGCCTGCAAAGTTACTTTTGCCATGGAAAGTAACATTCACTCCAGGGTTTAGAACATGGGCATCTTTGGGGGGAATTAATTCTGCCTACCTCACCCTTTAACAGTATCTTTTGGAAAGTTAGAACAAGATGTAAGATATTGGACTCTAAAGTATATCATTCTCTATTTACATATTATCCTGCAAGTATACATAGGAGATTTCTTGTTTCCCAAATCTCAACAAAAATCACAAGCTATATTCTAAGATGTCTGAAAATAACTCACATTTTTATTATTATTGCTACTAATAAATAATGCTAATAATAATGATAATAAACTGCCACCATTATTGCTGAACATGAGGTACTAGCCTAGATACATATTGTTTCATTTGGTACCTATAATAGTCCTGCAAGGCAAATGTTAGCTTTCTGATTTTGCAAATAAGGAATATGAAATTAGCAAAATTTGAATACTTTCTCAAAGCTATTTAACCAATAGATGATGGAACTAGAATCCAAACTTAGCATCTCTTTCAAAGCCTGCAGTGATTTTTACTAGATTTGGAGTCTTAGAAATTCTATTTAACTTTGCCAAATCTCAGGTTGCCTAGTGACAAAATGGAAATAGTATCTATCTCACAGGAATTTTGTGGAGACAAATGAGATGTTGTCTGCAAATGTTTGGTATATGGTATGTGCTCAGTAAATGTTACTTTTTATTTAAAAACCAAAATTTAAAATTTATTCCCTACATTATGATACCCTATACCAAGTTGGGGGCATTGCTACTATTCCATTGCTCCTTAATATTCAGTATATGAAATAAGTAGGATATGTCTTTAATAAAACCATTTCATCATGGTCAGGACTGAGGCATAGAAAGATTAATTGTCATATAGGACTACACCAAAAGAGCCAGTTCTCCTAAATCCAAGTGCAGTGCTCCAACCCATTGGAAATTTTAGCTAATTTAACCTAAAAAAAGTATGAAACTGAATGCCAAATACACTACCCATAATACCTCATAACATGAAAACAAAAGTTTGTTTATGTATGTTTGTATGCAGGTATGTGGTGAGGGAGGGTTATATTTGGACTTACTGTAAACTAGAGCCCTGGTGCATGAAATTCATGCACTGGGGGAAGGGGGAGGGGTCCCCAGCCTGGCCTGCACCCTCTAGCAGTCTGAGAGCCCTCAGGGATGTCTGACTGACAGCTTAGGCTCCTGCCACTGCTCTCACCAACCATGAGCCTGGCTTCTGGCTAAGTGGTGCTCCCCCTGTGGAAATGAACTCTCTGCCAAGGGCAGCTCCTGTGTTAAGTGGGATCAAGCTGAAACCAGTTTTCTGACATCCCTCAAGAGGTCCCGGATTGTAAGAGGGTGCAGGCCAGGCCGAGAGCCCCCACTGGTGCACAATCGGGACTGGGGAGGGATGCAGGAGGTTGGCCAGCTGGAGAGGGGCCACAGAGGGATCCAAGGCATGCCCAGCCCATCTCACTCAGTCCCAGAAGACCCCAGCACCAAGCTAACCTACTGGTTGGAGCGTCTTCCCCCTGGTGGTCAGTGTACATCATAGCAAGTGGTTGAGCAGCCTCAGCATATCATTAGCATATTATGCTTTGATTGGTTGAACGGATGACTGGATGACTGGACACTTAGCACATTAGGATTTTATTATATAGGATGAGTAACTCACCCAGTCTAAGAACAACCAAATTTTACAATCAACCCATAGATGTTGCTGCTAAAACATAGAGTTAGCACATTGAGTGATTTTTTTTTAATATAATTTATTGATTTTCCACAGAGAGGAAGGGAGAGGGATAGAAACTCAGAAACATCGATGAGAGAGAAACATCGATCAGCTGCCTCCTGCACACTTCCCACTGGGGATGTGCTCACAACCAAGATACATGCCCTTGGCTGGAATCGAACCTGGGACCCTTCAGTCCACAGGCCAACGCTCTATCCACTGAACCAAACCAGTTAGGGCTGATTTTTTTTTTTTTTAAGGAAAATCTCCTCAAACTGTCAGCCTCCATTATCTATATTTGATCTTAGCCAAAAGGCTGAGAAGCTATTCCATTATCTATACAGGATCCTTTGGATCATCACTTACATTTCTGACATGAACTAATGCTCCATGGAAATTTCAGTGTTAAGATGTCTTTAAAAAAAAAGTTGGTTTAAATTATTGGAAAAAAATTATGACACAATGTCTTACTTTACCTTTTAATCAACTTTTTCAACTTTGGGTTTTAAAGGAGGGGGCGGAATACTCTTCAGATGAAAAAGAATATTGGCAATTAGGTTAGTACAACTTCAGATTTTATCTTTGAAGTCAGACTTAAGTTGTATCTTTGATAAATAAGTAATGAGGTTTCACACACTGGACTAAAATGTCTACTTGTGAGTGTTGGATAATAAAAGGGATGTTATTAATAATTGAGAATTAATAATGCCCAGAATGGTTCCTAATAAGACAAACATTTAGAAGTTAGATAGGATATGACATTGTGAATTCAAATAATGATGCCTTTACTTCCCTAATTGGAAGTTTGTACCTGAGTGTTTAAAACTTTCTAACCCTTTGCAGTGGAAGAGCATAGTGGGGACACCATGAACTTCTGTGTCAAGCAAACTTTAGCTTGAAGCTTGGGCTCTGCCCTAATACCTCTGAGCTTCAGTTTTCTTATCTGTAGAACTTGGCATCATACCACTACTTCATGGGGTAACTAAATGAGCTAACATTTAGTAACATGAAAAAGGCCTGGCATAGGGTCTGGTCCATGGTGAGTGCTCAGCAAATGGTAGTAGCCATTTTTGTTGTTATTATGTTCAACATTTATATTAATGACACATTTGGGGGAAGACCTACATCCATTCTGCAGTCATAAACAAATTTTCAAAGTCACACTCAGATTCATTAGAGTGAATAGCGGCCTCATCACAGAGTGTTTGGGAAGCTAAGAAAAAATAAAACATGCAGAAATCCCAGAATGTAAAGACACCTTAGCAACCTAAGTTCTGGTGATAAGAATGATGTGGTTATGCTTATGGAATAATATTTCAATTTGTTCATTAAGGTCCATTTCACAAATATGTCTGGGTATATATTAAAGTTTTAAGATAAATGCAAATACTGGTGCACCCGCTGAATCAGACTTTTCTTAAGGACCATCTATCACTTTAACTTATTAGGCAGTCTAGCCCTGGAGCTGGAACCCGTGGCAGAAACAGATTGTTCTGTTGGGGAGGAGGGTGCCTTGGCCACAAAGGTCTCGCATCTCATCTAGTCTCATGAAAATACCTGTGACACTCTGAAGGGATTTGGTCCCCAGAGCACCCAGGCAGGCTACCCTCCCAGTGGCAATCCTGGGCGCCCCTGGACGCAGGCTGTCTTTCAGATGGTCTGATGCTGACGTGCAATTCACCTGCTTCAAATACTTTCCACCCATGTGTTCCATCTTTACTCACCAGCCTTTCCCCAAACTGTAACCCAGGGACACTTATTATGCATCTACTGCGCCATATTTATTATTAGGTCCTTTGCACATAATAACTCATTGAATCCTGAGACAACACTAAAATATTATTGAGTATTCAGATAGGAGCAAAGTGGCTTCCTTCTCTTTGAGCAGTTCTCTACCAAAGAGACTCCTGCAAGTGGCCTCTGCCCTTAGGAAATTATGGTACATCCAGCCCCCGCTTTCCCAACCAGCTACCCATCTTCTCTCTCCCACTAACATTGTCCTGTCCTTCAAATCACTATTGGTACGGCCTCACTCTCCAGTGGTGACTCTTCAAGTCATTATTGGAGTCATCACTTCTAGGACGACTTTGAGAATGTCTAATAGGAGAATCACTTCAGTTCCACTTTGCAAGTGTTGGTTCTTATCAGTTCTCTGCCTTTTTCTTTCCTAATCATTCTGATTAGATGCTTATCTCTTCCCTTCCTTCCCACAGAGATTTTTTCCTGAGATGGGAGTGTTGATACATTTATTTTTCTGTCTGGGTTTCTTTGAGTTTGGGTGCTGTTCTCCTTCTCTGCCCCCTAACTATTCACCTATGTCTGTATTTTCCATTTCTTTCAAAGTAAGATCCTTAGAGGGCTGGATAACATCCAGGCTTATAGTAAAGAAGCAAAGGTGCCTAGAAAATGTTCAGAGAATTTTAAGATGAGAAAACTTCAAAGTGAGGCAGGTCACCTAGTTCCTAACATGGAGGGGGGTGAAGCAGGATCTGAAACCAAAAGTCTCTTGGGCATCAAATGTTCAAAGCATAAAAAGAAGTCTTCCACCCTTATTCTATAGTCTTTCACTGTACCATGTATTTCCCCTTAAAAATTGCTTGCATGGCATCTTGACCAGGTAATTATATTATTGAAGAAAATTTTAGAACTAAAGTGTAATTTAGGGATATTAGTCCAATTCATATCATTACGGATAAACCCCTTACATTTACAATGAACTGAAAGTTTACAAACACTTACATACACCTGACTTTTCTCACAATATCTCCATTAGGTAAGCAAAACATTTTTATCCCAATTTCAGAGATGAGGTATTGAAAGCAAAAGTAAATACAATAAGGAGAAAGAATCCTATAATGAAAATAATTAACCCCTTTCCCCCATTACTCAGTTTCCACCTTTATCAGCTCTGTTCAGTGTTTTCTACTTGCTCCCTAACCTCAGATATTTTACCATTTCTTTTGTAAACATATTAGAATCCATCTAGTAAATAAATGACTGTTTTATCTACGTATATTTTGTATATATGTTTATAATTTAATGCTTTAAAATATAGATTTTTTTTATTTGGAGATTTAGGATTTCCTCATTGGAGTAGTTAGGTGGCAAGGAGTATAAGCGTTGGAAACATTGTGTCCACATCCCAGGATTACTAGCTTTTTTAAAAAAAGAAAATATATATATATATAATTGATTTCAGAGAGGAAGGTAGAGGAAGAGAGATAGAAACATCAGTGCTGAGAGGGAATCATTGATAGGCTGCCTCCTGCATGCCCCACACTAGGGACCAAGGTCACAACCCCAACATGTGCCTACCAGGAATCAAATCGTGACCTTCTGGTTCATAGGTCAGTGCTCAACCAGCAAGCCACACCAGCTGAGCCTAGCTTTTGTTTGAGAACCTGCTATGGGGCAAAAAGAAAGAAACAATTCAGGGTGGGGTGGAGTGGATGCACTTGCCAAAAACCTCATTGTCTGAACTCAGGTGAGCTGAATCAAACAAATAATCCACATCATCACCAGTTAAATGAGAATTCCGATAGGGCCTTTTGAATATCTTTGTAAATTGCTCTTTATAATATTATCTGCATCAGGCAATAAGGGCTTTTCAGTGGCTTGACAGCAAGTTTCTGTCCACCTGGGAAAGGTTGTTAACATAGATGCTCTCACCGTTTGTGCTATATTGCTTTGGGCTTCATTAGCTTTTCAGTTGTTGATCTGTTCGGGTCCCAGTGTCCTGTGGACCTTGAATCATACTAAAGCAGTGGTTCTCAACCTGTGGGTCATGACCCATTTGGTGGTCAAACGACCCTTTCACAGGGGTCACCTAAGACCATCCTGCATATCAGATATTTACAGTACAATTCATAATAGTAGCAAAATTAGCAACAAAAATAATTTTATGGTTGGGGTCACAACACAAGGAACTGTTTTAAAGGGCCAGAAGGTTGAGAACCATTGTATTAAAGGGTGTGGGGATTGGCTTTCATGGGGCTTTTGCTTGGTCCCACTCCCCCCACCCCCACCCCACCCCACCCCCACCCCCGCCCAATCCAAATGAATAGGGCTACTTTCTTGGTGTACTGCGGCTGTACTGCAGGTGCCTTAACCTGCCTTGGGCAACGTGTGCTTGGGTGACTCAAGCTGCCTCACATGTCCAGCCATGTCCCCAAAGGCTTTTTCAATTCTTGTGCCTGTCTGAGCTAGTTCTCTAATATTTCCATCGATTCTTTAAGTTATCCAATTTTCTAGCAATATTTTTTCCCCTTAGCCAAAGCCATTTATTTGTTTGATCTTTTTTTCCCCACCTTTGCAACCAAACAACACCAGCGGAAACATCATGTGAGTGTGAATAGTCTCCCCCCTTCCCATTACCTCATCAGGAAGGAGCTGAGCTCAGAGCATAATGCTCTTCCTCCAGGAAATATCCTGGGTGACTGGCTCTTCTCATACTTCATGTTTCCACTAAAAAATCACCCCTTTAAAGAGATGTTTTAAAAACCATCCTATCTAATAATCCCTCTTCAAATCACTTTATCACATGACCATGTATATTCTACTTCCTTTGTGCCTTTCCTCCCGATTGATTGTGATCTCCTTAAGTAGAAGGGCCTCTCCTCACTCACCTCCGTGTCCCTAGAAATAGTGGCAATGCTTGGCACATAGCAGATTATCAGTAACTATTTTAAGTAAACGAATAGATGAATGAGTGAGTGATCACACAGGTTGTGAGAGGCAGAGACTACACTTGGACTCAAGAAACTTGACTCTAGTGTCCACACTCAGCATGTGTGGGTAGTTTAAAACAAATAGTGTGTGCACGCACATGTGGAGAGGAAAGGAAGGAGAGAGGGAGGGCAGGAGGGGAAAGAGTTGAAGGGAGGGGGAAGGATAGGAGGGAGTGGGGGAGAGAATAATGAGAAAAAAAAAAGAAGTGTGTACTTTGATTAGCTAACCTGGAAAATGTTTATATTTAGTGCCAACCTGAAGCTCTAAAGTAAAACATCTTTGCTTTCTGTTTGTCAAGCGTTTTTATCTGATGGCCATTAAAGTGTCGAGGATCTTTTAGTAGAGTGTAGCAGTTTTGGTAAGCAGTGTTGCCATGGGTCTGTAGATTGCACTTGTAATACATAATACAGGCCTTGTGTTTTAGCACGTCTGTGGAATAAAGGTCATTAGGTGTGGTTGTGAAAAGTATGGCATTTCTGAGTCCCTGGGCGAATTTGAACTGTTAAATGGTCACTGGTCTACTAGTATTGTGGATTAAGTGGCTATTCAATGTAAAATCTGCCATTAACAGGGACTTACGTTAGGCACAAACAAACCTGTGAGGAAGACATCGTTTTCCTATTTTATAGATGAGGAAATCGAGATTCAAAGAGCTAAGGAAAATTACCTAGATAGGGTCACTGACATCAGGTACGCAACATCAGGTTTGGGATTCTTGAGTCCAAACTCTTAAGCACTCAACCTGGTTGGAATTGAACCCACGACCCTTGGGTTGGTGAGCTGACACTCATTTCACTGAACCAAATCGGCCAAGGCTCAATTGCTATCATTTTTAAAAGTAGGGTTTTATTTTGTAATAACAAGAGGTTATTGTTTTGTTGTTTCAGCCAAAAACTCCATTTACACCTTTTATTTTCTCTTTCTTTTTTTTTTTGGATTCATTTTGTTTTGATTTTGGGTTTTGAGCAGTAATTTTAACATGCTATTTAGATGATTAACTATTGTTACTGATGTGGTGTGTCTGATTCTTTTTTTAAAACTTTTTTTAATATACTTTATTTTCTACCGAAAGGAAGGGAGAGGAATAGAGAGTTAGAAACATCGATGAGAGAGAAACATGGACCAGTTGCCTCCCGCACACCCACCACTGGGGATGTGCCCACAACCAAGGCACATGCCCTTGACCAGCATCAAACCTAGGACCCTTCAGTGCGCAGGCTGGTGTTCTATCCACTGAGCCAAACTGGTTAGGACTGTGTCTGATTCTTTATCAGAGCTTTAGAATGTTGTGGTTTTTTACTTTTTGCTTATGTCTCAGAAGCTGTATTTCATTAGGATGGGGATAGTGGTTGACTCACCTGCCACCCCTGAACCCCCACACACACCTGACATCCAGTCAGCCCCTTAACATTGGGTGGACTGAATTAGGCTATTACATAGGTTCTTTTTGGATCTCAGCAATGTAAGCACTTTTGAAAATTTAACCCAAACCCCAGAAATGGTCAATATAATACCAAGACACTGCAGAACCAATTTTCCGTTGCCTGTCACAGGTTATCTCTTTTTGTTTGAGTGTCAGAAGATCCACTACGTGATAGCCAGGTAGTGAGCATCACAGTTTCCACCCCGCCGAGCAGGTCTACCTTCAGAAACAATCTGTGGGAAGCTGTCATGTAGAAAATGACTGTCTTTTCATGTGTGGTTTGTAGTCATTTTCTGTCTTACCTTGAGTGCCTCCGTCCTATCCTCTGTGTGTCTTGCATTTTGATTGCCAGTCGTTTATAAGCCACAGCTCCTTCCTTGAGACCTGTGTGGCTGCCTCCTGTCAGGTCCAGGGAATGTGGACCCATGACGGACCTGAACAGAACTGACAGTCAGCAGAGGTGTGATGGCATTTGAGTGTCAGCGCTAAGAGATGATTAGTTACTTTAATTTCCATGGAGGTTGACGTATTTTATTATGCAAAATAATAAGTGTGTTTTATATGAATTCTGAGGTTCCCAAATTCATGATATAAGAATTCTAATTAGTTTTATGTGAGCCATGCGGAGGGCAAATGAGCTTATAATTTTGCTTGACTTAAAATTTCAGAGAGTTCCTTAGGGGTCTTCTTTGGAGATAGCAAGATGCTCACAGGAGAGTCTAATAGCATTCTGGGTTTGTAACTCCTCGGTCCCTATCTCTCTTAGAAAAAGCATTGTCTTTCTGATTGGATAGTGGGACAGATTCTCAAATCTAAGGTATTTCAGGTAGAGCCTCAACTCTAAATCTGTAGAGGCCATGGGGTATAGTTGTAATAACAATAATCTAGGATTTGGGAGAGCAAAGAACTTAATAGCTGTGTGACTACAGGCAAGTCATTTAATGTCTTAAGACTCTCAGGTTTCATATTTAAAAAATGAATATCATAATTCCTCTGAAATCCCATAAGCAATTTATTCGTATCTCTCCTATAGGAAGAGAAAGGAAAAGATGCTAATATTAATTGGATATCTTCTATATGCAAACCTTGTGCGAAACACTTTCATATTTATTATTTATTTTACATGGCAAAGTTAAGTGCTGTTATCTACTTGTTTAACAAGTGAGGCCACTGAGAATCAGTTTAAGCATTACCCACAATCAGAGGACTGGTCAAATAGTAAATAGAAAATTCAGAACTAAATTACTACTACTCATTAACCTATTTCTCTTCACTATAATTTTCTGACTCTAAGATCTTTCTCTTACTATCTCACAGTAAATAAGTAGACTTTTCCTTCATTAAAAAATTGTCACTACCTGGGTACTGGTCTGGACTTTAGAGATACAATGTGAGGCTAATTATTAAGTCCCAGCTCTCATGGGACTTCCATTGTTTCTGTGGACTGTGAATCATATGAGAACAAAATAAGGTAACACAAATGAAAGAGTTTTTGGAAGCATAAAATGCTAAGTAAACTTTAGAGATTATTTTTTAAATTTTAAATAAAATATATTTGTACAGATTTCATAGAGAAATGGAGAGGGAAATAGAGATAGAAATGTCAATGATGACAGAGAATCATTGATCAACTACCTCCTGCACACAACTCACTGGGGATCCAGCCTGCAACCCAGGCATATGCCCTGATAAGAAATCCAACCGTGACCTCCTGGTTCATAGTTCAATGTTCAAATATTGAACCACACCAGCTGAGATTTACAGTGAAACCATAGTAATCAACTAGGTGACTTTTGAATCTGACCTGAATGATCCACCACCACACTATGTCCCTAAGGTACTGGGCATTGTAAGTAGGAAAGGGAATGTGACTGAAAGTCAACTCTTCTCATCCCATGTTCTCTCTTATTGTCAGTCATTATTCTTCTACATGCTGCCTTCCCATAGCCAATGACTGTTTCATTTTAAGATAATGGAAAGCTACCCCCCTTGTCAGAAATATCAGGAAATCCATGATTAGACATGACACAATTCTATACATGTGTTTTAAGGAAGTTCCCTGGGAATATCATATATATTCCTTTGGTCTGATGGTTGAAATATCTATTGGAACTTAAGTGAAAAATCATAAGACATTCCACTTAAGCCATTAGTTAACATTCTAAGGTTCCCAGATCCTCTAGTTTTTTTTTGAATCTGTTGAACATGAAGATAGCATGATGATGTTGATGGTGGTGATGATACTAGTGAGGATGACAATGCTGACAAAAACAGCAACTAGATATATTGAATACAGTAGGCATTGCACTAAGCATTTAATATTCATTATCTTACTCCTCACAACAATTTTGGTCATTATGTACTATTATTTTTCTCATTGTACAGCTGAGGAAAATGAGGCTTAGAGGATTTAGATACCTTGTACCAGAGACATTAAATGATAGAACCGAAATTTAAATATACCTACTAAAAAATCTGAGTGATTGCCCTGACCGATTTGGCTCAGTGAATAGTGCATTGGCTTACAGACTGAAGGGTCCCAGGTTTGATTCTGGTCAAGGGCATGTACCTTGGTTGTGGGCACATCCCCAGTAAGGGGTGTGCAGGAGGCAGCTGATCGATGTTTCTCATTGATGTTTTTAAGTCTCTATACCTCCCCTCTCTTTTATGTAAAAAAATCAATAAAATAGATTAAAAAAATATCGGAGTCTTTATTCATGCTACTTTCAATATTTCAGGAAGCCCAATTCAATAGAACATTGGCTTTACAATACAAAATATGTGTTAAATTGATTTCTTTGCTTTTGGCTAGAGTTATTTCACCCATTCTGCTAACAATAATTTGCTCAGCTTGATCAGAATTTCCCATGATGGTTTCAGATATACTTGAATGTAGTTTTCAAAAAAAATAATCAAATTATCACTGATTATGTAGTTAGATAGGTAGGAAAATTCTTCAGCACATGGGAGTCAATAGAGTTAAATAATAAATGGAAACCTCAGTTGGTACCTGTGTCTGAAATGTAATATATTCCAGCCTGAAAATTCTTGTTTATATCTCTGGTGTGTGAAATTAAATCAACACTTTAGTTTATAAATTCTGTTGAGTCATAACTTTTTATTTCACATTTACTTAAAATGTCTCTTGAAAAGTTTCCAGAATGCCACAAGCCTTTTGTTTTTTAGCGACCATCTCTACAATAGAAAAAAAAACACAAAAAACTAATGAGCAGTGTTGTCATGGGAGATAAAGAAATTTCAATGTGAATGTGGATGTTGGGGAAGGAGCTTTGCCAATGAGCAGTCCGTAGCACCAAGGAAAGTGAGTTAGGTGGAAAACCTGTTTGACCCTGATAGTGTGAATTTTAGATAGGATTATAACAAGAAAACATTTATAAGAACCATGGAACTTAGCTGCAAGGGGTAATTGAAACTATGTTTAGAACTTTGAGGTAGATATTACAGGTCATGAGCAACTACCACTTGCCTTGGTCATCAGAAATACTTCATAGAAAAATTCTCAAATCTGGTAACTTTATGGCAGCTGCCATAGAGTCATAATAGATACTTGATTATAACAATTACATCATCTTTTTCTGTCCTATGTTGGACTAGGCCTCCATCTTGATAGTACCTGATGCTGGCTGGCTTCAGACTTCCCCTGACATGGGCAATGTGCCCTGACATTCTATCTTTTCCCACCCTTTCAGTTTTTATATTGAGAAGTAGCTCTGGCATCTTAGATTTCCTGAACTCTCTCTGATCACTCCTTTGGCAGTTGGGAAATAGTTACATTTGTATGTCATTCAAAGTATTTTGATCATCATTAATTCACTTGCTCATACAACCAACACTAGTCAACAAACATTTGTTACTGTTTATTCCAGCACTGTAATAATGTGTCTGTATCCCAAGGAATAAGCAAGGGAAATCAATCCTATATAATAAAAGCCTAATATGCAAATCAACCAAAAGGTGGAACAACTGGTCACTATAATGTGCACTGACCACCATGGGACAGACGCTCAGTGCAGGAGCTTCCTCTAGGCCCACAGGCCCCAGGCCGGCCAAGGTGGGTGTCAATGGGGACCCCCTGATCATCCTGCTAGTTGCCCCATAGATCAGCCCTGATCGCTGGCCAGACATAGGGACCCTACCCATGCACAAATTTTGCACATCAGGCCTCTAGTAGATCTATAAGGGAGATGAGAAAGGCATTGGGGGTACATACCAATGAGAAAAGAAAGGCTCCAAAGTTTAAAATCACTCATCCATTCAGGGTTTATCATTAACCAACCCCACCTTTAAATTTAGTCACAGACCATCACAGGTGCTGTGACTGCTGACTTTACCTATAGTCTTCATAATGGGTTGGTATGACTTAGAGGTCATAGTCTCAGCAGGAATTTCTGACCTAGAGATGGCAAAATGTTTCTCCTCATTTATTGTTTTGTGTATGTCCTTGACTGAGAAGCAGAAAAGGTAACAATAGAAATTATGTAATGCTACCACTGAGGTGATTCAGGCTGTAGAAGATACCTCTTCATTATTTAGAGCACAGGACTGAAGCAGCCCTGCTTGGCGTCACACACCAGAGCTCTGACACTAATTTTTAGGCCACTCCAGTAAATCACTAAATATCTTAATTTCTTTTAGCCTCAGTTTCAAAATATGAAAAATGAAGATAGTAACAGAACCAGTCTCTGAGAGTTGATAAGCATTAAATGAGTTCACACATACACACACACACACACACACACACATCACTTGGAAGATCTAGTAGAATGAGCTGCATTAGCTGTTATCATCCCTACTCTCCAGAACTCTAGAGGAAAGAGGATGGCAGAAGGAGAGAACTAGACGCCATTTGGTTATACTGGGTTTTGACCTACCCATCGGTACATACGTTTCTGTTCCTTTGAAGCAATGCTTCCATTTTCCCAAAGTACCTTCAATTTGTTTTTTAAATCCAAGCTTCTTTAGATCAGGAGTCTATTCCATTTGCCTGTTCCTGTTGACCAACAGTGAATTGCAGTTCTGCTTGTTTTCTGTCAAGATATCAGTAGTCTATTTCTAGGGACCAAAAATTAATCTCCACTGAAAGTCATCAAGAGCTGTGATTAAACAGATGCTAGGAGGTTATTAAACCAGGACTCAGTTCTCCTGAGCATTTCACTTAAGAATATTACTCAATCATCTCTGACTGCAGCCAGCTCTTGGTCATTTTACGATAATGGATTTTAGAATATGTATATCTCAGCTCTTCTCCTGATCCCCAGCTACCATTCTCCTGTTTTAAGGGACATTGTAAAATTATATCTCCAACTGCATATGAGTGGTAAAGCTCTGGTGTGCATGACGCCAAGCAGGATGCTTCATTTATAGAACTTGGTATTATGTGTCAGATTATGTCTTTGCACTTTACTAATATAATCTTAATCCTCATAACAAGCTCTGAGATAGCTGCTATTATCTTTTCCATTTTACAAAGGAGAACACTGTGGGCTAAAGAACTTGCCCAATACCACAGGCCTAGTACATCACAGAACTGGGACTTGAACCCATTCTCTCTGACGTAAAAGTTCATGTTCATATTAACTACTGAATATCCTGTCTTCCCAACATTTGTTAAATATTTTTTTATACTTGATAGAATTCCTACAAAGAATTCTGAAAGTAATTTCAATTTTCTTGACTTTTCTTCTATTCTTTCTTTTCTTCTTCTTTATTATTTTCCAACTTTTGCACCCCTCCTCTTTCTTTTACTTCTCTTACTTTTACACTTTATCATCCTTTTTCTCCTCAGGCAAAAATAATGCTCATACAGGGTAGAAAATGTTTCATGAAGAAAAAAAATACTTTGAATATGAATGATTAGGAAAGATTCATGTAGGAAGTAAAATTTGAGCTGATAATTAGAGGTCTGGTTACATTTAGATTTATGAAAAAGTCCATTCAAAAGCTGGCTGGTTTGACTCAGTGGATAGAGCATCAGCCTGGGGACTAAAGGGTCCTAGGTTCAATTCTGGTCAAGGGCACATGCCCAGGTTGCAGGTTTGATCTCCAGTAGAGGGCATGCAGGAGGCAGCCAATCAATGATTCTCTCATCATTGATGTTTCTCTCTCCCTTCCTTTCTGAAATCAATAAAAATATATTTTAAAAAAATTCCAAAAAGAAAAAAAATGACATGAAAACAAGCATCATACTGGCATTAATGAGGAAAGGCAGAGCATTTTGGTTTGGTTGAAATAAACAGCGACTGAAGGAAATTATTAGGAACTACGCTTTGCATAATTAAATGGGGATAAATTGACAAGAGCTTAAATTGGTATATCAATATCAGAGGTTTGGACTAAACTCTGTAGGTTACAGGGAGTCGCTGGGTATTTTTAAGCTTGGGCATTAAAATTAATAGAGAATTGTCCTTAAAAAATGATCTTCTGGCAGCATAAAATGAAGAGAAAAAAATTGGAGGCAAAGTGGTAGTTTGGCTATTGTTGACAAACCTGTCTGCCAAAACTGAACTGAAGGATGACATTCCCATTCATTCAGATCAAGGATATAACCTGGAGACTATACAATTCACATCCTCATAGCTGTAACTTCACCCCTTTCTCTACTCTCAAGAATGTGTTTGAGAGTAGGTAGGGGTCTGATAGGTTAGAATCCCATTACTATGGAGGTAGGCTTAGCTGTTTGCAAATTAATTTTCAAACTTTGCTTTTATTAATAGTAATCAATGTCTCAAAATCCACCTCATTGCTCTTTGCATCATACAAGAATATAAAATCCTCCTGTCAAAATACCATGGTTAAAAGCCACTGGTGTTCATTGGGGTCATGGTAGTTGGGGGGTGGGGAGAAAAGAAAAGGAGATGGCTATGAGAGAAAATATAGAAAAGACCTTCTATATTTATTACATTTGAGACAAAAAAAGAGGCTTTTGGAAAAATTTTAGGGATTCAAACTGGGGTAACTAGATTATGGTGGTGCTAATGAGAAGT
>PVJC01042265.1:0-15009 GCA_004026665.1 Murina feae
AAACGCCCTACACAGACCCGAGTGCACGCTGCCATTTTCTCCTTCCACTTTCCTTCATCTTCAAAACTCTCTGGAAATCACTCTCCTCTGCTCGATACTCACACTGAGGCTCAGAGAGGCAAGTCATGTAGCTGGAGCCACACAGCTGGCAAGAAGCAGGGGCCGGAGCCCGCTGAGCTGTCTCCTGGTGGCACGAGAATGAGACAGGGCTGGGAAAGGCGTCCCAATCGCGCCATGAAAAAAAAATAAATTGTTAAAGGATCTCAAAGCTTAAACCACTGTCAAAAGAAAAAGCTAGCATTCGTTTAAAAAAGAAAATTACCAAGCCTCACAGTCTAAAACGTTTGCCGAATGTCCAAGAGCAATTATGATAAAATGAACAGGTCTCTTTGAATGCAAAAATCTAAGCTTCTGAAAAGACAAAGACCACAATCTGCCTGGCTTTACATTTCTATGACTGGATAATGGCTAGCTAGCTGCTCAGTGCACTAAAAAAATTAATCAAATTAAGTGGGACAAGCAGTGATTGCTGCTGCCTGGGGAAAATACCTTAATAATTATACATTCTTCTGCAGAACGCAAGGTCAGACTGTCCTACCCAGTGAAACCGTCAGATAAACCATTAGGCATTAAGCCAGCAGAATTCTTCTCCAGTGCTTCGATCGGTTTCCAACGCGGCTCTGAGTGCCAGCGCCTTCCTCGTCCTGTCCTGTACATGGTACAGTCAGGTACAGTCCAGGCCACTGGACCAGGTGAGTTTTTTCAGAGCAAAGATGCTAAACCTGAGACACACTGTCCCTTTGTTCCTTGGAACCTGCAACCTCTCCCTCCCATCAAGGGCCCACAGACAGCTGCCTGGAGCAAAGCTTACGGACTGAGCACTGGCCGGTGTGGCTCGGTCGGTTGGGTGTCATCCTCAGCACCGAAAGGTGTTGGTTCGATCCTGGGTCAAGGCACATGCCTAGGTTGCAGGCTAAATCCCAGGCCGGGAGCATGCAAGAGGCAATAGTTGGATGTTTCTCTCTCACAATGATGTCTCTCTCTGTCTCTCTCTCTCTCTCTCTCTCCCTCTTCCTTACTCTCTCTGTAAAAAATCAATTTAAAAAATTTTTTTAAAAAACTTACCAACTAAAAGGGTTAATGCCACCCTGAGGCTCCACCTGCAGTTGTGCGTGGACACTGAGGGATCCCTGGGCTTTTGTTGACCAAATCCCTATCTTTGTGCTTTCATCTGAGAGGCCTTACTTAAATCAAGTGTTAGGGGCGAGGGTTCCTTTCCTGGGATTTATTCTCAGACAAAAACAGGCCGAGTTGAGGATACAGGAATGAGGGGAGAAATGATGTAGAACAGAGAGCGGGAGACTGAGTTTCGTCTGGACCAGGCAGTGCCAGGCTGTGTGACCTTGGGCAGCTAATGACCTCTGCATGGTCTCAGTTTCCCTGCCTGTCATGGAAAGGTAGAATTTCATCACCAGCTTTCAAGCTGAGTTCTGGGGAGACAAGGTGAGGTTATTGGAACCCCATCCCTGCACCACTTCTGTGTTTCACCTGCTGGGCTGAAAATTATGGAGCACAGCTCTACCTAAAAATCTACAAATACCTACCTGGCATCCACCACACACCGTCACGGTGCTGGGGGCTTTGTGTAGGAACTCCCATCGCCCTCACTCCGATTCAGGGAGATAAGTTACTCCCTGTCTCCATTTGACAGGGGAGAGACTGAGTGCCAGAGAGGCCACGGCCAGTGAGGGAGTGGAGGCCCAGGACAAGGACCCCTGCCGGCTCGAAGTGCAGGCTCTAACCAGCTCCTCGGCCTCTCCCAAAACACCAGGCTTCAGGTGAAGAAAAGTTTGTGCCGGCTTTTTATTTTTAAAACATTTAACCACTAAGCTAAGCACAACAAAATGCCATTTTCTTCCCATTAGATTGGCCAAAATTGAAAAAGGTGAATCACATCCCATGCTGCCCACACAGTGTCACTGGACCCTCGTTCAGGGGGGGGTGTCGCCACCAGAGCATTCTGGGAGCAGAGTTGGGCTCCATCTGCCAAAATTTCAGTGTACCCACACCTGCCTCCATCCTCCAGGAAAAAGGCACGTGTGTACAAAGAGACATGCTCCTAGGAGTGCAACTTGGGAAGCAACCTACACAGAACCAACAGGAAGCGCTGACTGACCTCAGACTCGTCAGTGCCATGAGGTACCCCTAGCCATTGATAAGAAATGTGAACTAACATGAAGGAACTCAAAATTAGTGGGAAAAGTTAGGTTACAGAATGAGGTCGACAGTATTACCATTTATGCCAAAACACACATGGAGAAAAGTTACGTGATTCTGTATGTTTTATGAGTCTGAAAACTAGTTTGAAAACTCTAAAAAAATACACACTATGCTAATTGGGATAACTACTCCAGAGAGGGCCAAGGCAGGACTCGGCCTGGTTCCTACTGGCTGGAATAGCACCTGAAATTGCACAGATGTGCCCTCCGGCAGCATTCCCGTGTCCATGGGAGGCAACGATTTTCCCACTGATCCTAATTGAAGATCTTTTTTAGTGCCATGATCTCTCTCCATGGAAGAGAAAAAGCCACCAAGCGTATGTACTTCTCTAAGCCACCCAACATACACAAGCTGTCAAACAGGATTCTGTACCACCGCAGTCAGTGGGTGCAGGCAGGGTGGGTCCCTGTGTAGGGACAGGACTATGCACCAGGCACCCTCCATTAGTCACCTACTGGGTGCACACCATGGCATCTGGCCATGTCCAGAGAGCAAAGATGAATCATCCAGCCTTCACTGAGGTAGGGGCCGTCGGTGGCATCCTGGGTGAGACCCTGCACTGAGACAGGATGAGGCGGCACCTCACAGAGTGATTAAATGGAGTCTTGGACACAAGACAGATAGATATTGTTGGGGGTTTTGATTTTTTGAATCCTTTTTTTTATCCTCATCCAGGGATATTTTTGCATTGATTTCCAAAAAGAGTGGAAGAGAGAGAGAAAGACAGAGAGAAACATGGATGTGAGAGAAACACATGGATTAGTTGCCTCCCGCATGTGCCCTGGGAGCAAGGGAGGAGCCTGCAACCCAGGTACATGCCCATGACCGGAATTGAACCGGGGGCCCTTTGGTCCACAGGCCAATGCTCTATCCACTGAGCCAAACCAGCTAGGGCTTATCTATTTTTATTGATTTCGGAGAGGAAGGGAGAGGGAGAGAGCAATAGAAACATTAGCAATGAGAGAGAATCATTGATTGGCTGCCTCCTACATGACCCTTCCTGGACATGTGCCCTGCTGAGCGATCATGGTTGAGCAAGACAGCTATTTTTCTAAACCCCTGCAGTATCCGGGCTGTTTGTTACTGCAGTACCAGTTGACCAATACATGGGTTATCCAATGCCTTTGATTGACAGTGTTGTTTGGGCCTGTTGCAGTCCTACCAGAGAGTTTGGGGGAGCATTAGTGTAAGTACAGAGAAAATTAAACAACCAAAAGAAGCCAATATTTATGCTTGGGGAAAAACTGTACAGAAAGGTACACTGCATCCTTCAATGAATAGCATTAATATAGTCATAATAAGATACATACAAAAGGGCTTTAATTAAAATTTGTGATAACTGTATGGTAATGGGGTGACAGAGAAAAAGAATGCTAAATCCTCATCTTTCATAGTAGAAAGTCCAAAGCATCTAATATTAAAAAATAAAAAATTATGACATAGGCATGTGATTTGGAATGATGGAAAAAAAATGCCAGGGGTAAAACTAAAAAGATTCAGAAGTAATTGTTTCTGTGAGAACTTGAAGGTAAGAAAGTCACAGAACTGCCTTTCTAATATGAAAAAAAAATCAGTAATAATAAATATACACTGAGTGGCCAGATTATTATGGTCACCTGAAATCTGTAGGCAAATTAGCTATACTTTTGTGCTGAAGTTGCTAGAGGGCCAGACCATTATAAATAGAGAAGCAAGTTGTTTACCACAACAGAAGTGATTTTTTTCTGAAGATATGAGTAAACAACACGATTTAACAGCCTTTGAACATGGGATACATTTGAACATGAGTGGCCAGGTTATTATGACCACCTGATGTTTGTAGGCAAATTAGCCATACACTGCATCATATGGTATATGGAAGCCGAAGCCTGTTCGAACACCTTTGCTGTCTGCAGTTACCAAGATAAAATGCCTCCAGTTCGCACAGGAACACAAGGATTGGACAGTTGAGCATTGGAAAAAAGTCATGTGGTCCGATGAATCACATTTCCAGATGCATCATGCAGATGGCAGAGTGAGAATTTGGCGGAAACAGCATGAAAGCATGCACCCCACATGCATGAGTACAACTCTTCA
Organism: Murina feae; assembly: GCA_004026665.1. NCBI lineage: Eukaryota > Metazoa > Chordata > Mammalia > Chiroptera > Vespertilionidae > Murina > Murina feae. The sequence continues at coordinate 4,357 of PVJC01042265.1, forward strand.
AGCTGGTGGGGGTAGTGTTATGGTTTGGGGCATGTTTTCCTGGCATGATTTGGGCCCTTTAATTCATATGGAATAACGTCTGAATAGCACAACATATCTGGTTCCACACCATTAATAATTGATGTTTTGTTACACAGCAGTAGAGGATCGTGATCCAAAATGGCACTTGGACATGGAATGCTTCCAAGACAAAACTTAGAACAGGTGTGCTAGGGACCAGGTAGCAAGTGATGGTCAGAAAGGCTTCAGAGAGGCAGAGTCTGCAAGTACTGGGAAGACATCATTATTGGAATGAAGAGAAGATAAGCCATGATTTTCAGTGGCAGAAAGTTAAGCAACATATTCACCTGCAATAAGAAAAAAATGTCTGTGTAAGGACCCCCTTGGGTCTGGCCTCACGGCAGGTGAGCACTGCATATGGTGGGCTGCAAAGTGGGCTGCAAAGAAGAACTCCTTTGCAAGGCTCAGGTCCCAACACAACAGAAAAACCATGAGTCTGTCTAGAGAAGAGACCTTTCTGTCCTGAGACCTGCAGCAGGATTTCAGAACAGAGCCCAGGCTCCCAAGAAGTGTCTCAAGGTTTGGGAACCTGAGCCTTTCCTTGATCCTTATGTCAAATAAAGGATGACTGCTGCATCCACTTACAGCTAGAGTTCAGGATCTGAAGAAGGGGCCAAACACAAATGAAATGAACTTAGAAGGCATGGGAGGCCAGATGGAAACCATTCTCTTGGAGAGGCTCACTGAAACCTGGCCTTATCTGCTTTTTATTCAGTTTTAGATACACATCTTGCCCTCAGTAAGCACAGCAAACAGGTAGCAGACAGACCATCTCAAAGGTCAGTAAAGATTTACTTTGAGGCTGTCAGGTCAGGAAATTGCTTTGAGCCATCACTATCTCAACACAGAACAATCGGTGCATAGCTTTAGCCCTGCTAAAGCTCAAGGTTCATCAGCCTTCCGAGTTCCTTGATGCACTCTCATGATAGTATTGACAGTGGATGGCTTCCCGCAGATGACTTCTATGATGTCTCCACATCCAAGAGCAGAAGAGAATGTGTAACAATAGAAGATTTAACCAAAGTGGAGGATCTGGCCACACTTTCTCTGGAGTCTTCACTTTCCCAAGAAGAGTCTGGAAAATGTAACTTCCAAACTTACTCCTCCAAGAAGGAAAACAGCAATCAATGGCTCACTTAGAACAAGCTGATCTAGACTCGGTGGTTCATGAGAGAGAGTGGCCAAGGACAAGGTCCTCTGCCTGTAACACAGGTAGCACATGTTGACACTGAATGGAGCAGAACCCTGTGAGTGTTGTCACTGTCTGAAACCTTCCGTCAAACTCAAACTTCGTCGTACTCTTCGTCGAATTCCTAGTAGAGACAACCACTATGAAAGTAACGAACCCAAGGGGGAAGAAATCAGAGCTACTCATCTCTTACCCAAGAGAAAACCCATGCCCTGGTAAGAGGCCCCTGAGGGCGATCCAATGGGAACGCCTTAGGCAGGAGTCACATCTCGTTGGGTGTCATAAGAGTCACACCCAGGAGAAGCCTGAGGAATGCAATCACTGCGGGAAACCTGAAAGGCATACCTCATTGTACATCACAGGTTTCATATGGAAAAATCCCCTTGCGTGGGACCAAGGTGGAGGCACCTTCAGCTGGAATTCACCCCTCGACAGACACCACAGTGGATTCCACATGGAAAAGGAACCAGACGAAGGTTCTGAATGTGGGGGGTTTACGCTGGGGGTGCAAATTGGAGTAAGGGTGGATATTTACTATGTGCAGAAACAGATACACCGTTCAAAGTAAGATCATTCAAGAAGGGCTTATTTGCACAGTTGCAATGTATTCAAAAGTGTAGGTGGACGGGAAACCACGAGGGGTAGTATATTAGCTCAGGGGCTTGGACCACAAGAGACAATCAAGAATGAATGGTTAAAATTGGAGGAGAGCCCTGGCCAGGTGGCTCAGTTGCTTAGAGCATTATCCTTGATGCCAAGGTTGAGGGTTCGATCTCTGCTCAGGGTACATACAAGAGTCAAACAAGTAATACATAAAAAAGTAGAACAATAAATTAGTGCCTCTCTCTCTCTCTCTCTCTCTCTCTCTCTCTCTCTCTCTCTCTCCCCCCCCACCCTTCTCTCTTAGCATGTCCCCAGGTGAGAATTTTTTAAAAATGAAATGGACAAAGTGCTCTTCTGTACTATGAAAGAAAGTAGGATGCATACAAATTGCTTTTTATTTCTAATTATTGGTATTTGTGATTTAATGGAAGATGAAAACCCTACTGCTTAACACATGAATTCTTCTGGAAAGAGGAGTGAAAAATTAGATCTACCTTGAAAACCAAACTACATTCTCAAACAATCTGAATTTCCCAGGAGAACTCACCTTCCTAGGAAATCTGGGAGATGATTTTGGACTGTGAACAACTAACTCCCTTCTCTTTCTTAATTAAAAACTGAATAGGCCTTGACCCATGTGGCTCAGTTGATTGGAATGTGGTTCATACCCTGAGTGAAGGTGGTTTGATTCCCAGTCAGGGCACCTACCCAGGTTGCTCTGGTAATATATGTTTCTCTCTCATTTTTCTCTCTGTCTCTCTGTCTCTGTCTCTCTCTTATAATATATGTTTCTCTCTCTTTCTCTCTCTCTCTCTTTCTCTCTCTCCCTTTCTTTCTCTCTCCCTCTACCTCTCTCTAAAATCTATTTTTTAAAAAGGAAAAATTGACTTTCAGGCTAAAGGGTCCCCTCCTGCTAGAAGCCTATGCTGACTACACCAGGCATGGATGACCAATGCCTCCTGGCTGCCTTTAGGATTTATTACAGGCAACTCTTCGTCCTTGGTTTATTTTTAACTTCCAGTTTTTATTTTTTAAACATTTCAAAAGAAAAACACTCAACCAAAATTTTAAAAATAAGGATGGACTAATTTATAATAGATCTTTCATCAAATAAACAATACATACAAACAGTATGTGTAGTTGTCAAGGACATGGGCTCTGAAATCAGACAAACCTGGGTTCGAATTTCAGCTAAGTCACCTGTAGGCTGTGACCTCAAGTGAGTTAGGCCCAAATGTCCATATCTGAAAAATGGCCATAAAAATATTACAGTCCATAGGGTCATTTCATGATATTACTTTTTTAAGTGCAAATACATAGGTAAAAACGTTGGGAATATGTCTGTTTTAAAAAAGTGCTTCTGGCCCTAGCTGGTTTGGCTCAGTGGACAGTGTTGGCCTGCAGACTGAAGGGTTCCAGGTTCAATTCCAGTCAAGAACACAGCCAAGGCTGTAGTCTCGATCCCAGTAGGGGGCGTGCAGGAAGCAGCCTATCAATGATTCTCATTGTGGATGTTTCTATCTTTCTCTTTCCCTCTCCTTTCTTCTCTGAAATCAATAAAAATATATATATTTTTTAAATGCTTCTGTGTATTTTCTATACCGCCTATGTACGATTTTAGGAAAAACATGAGTGTAACCAGCTAAGTAAGTGAAACATGTATGCGTTCCTATAGAAAGACCTAGAAGAATAGACACTAAAGGGGTCAGAGGTGTCACATCTACAAGATGGGACTGGTGGGGAGGGAGAAAGTAAGAAAACTTGCACTTTTTGCTTCTTGTGCATTGGAGTGATGTTTGAGTATTCTGACAAGCATATATATGTTATTGCTTTTTTAATTCCGAAAAGATGAAAGGAGCTCGGAAAGAAATGTTATTAGCATCTGTCTCTGGGCCTTGGTGACCAAGGGCATTTGCAGCAAATGCCGGCCTTGACCGCGCTGCCTCCTGTAACTCAATTCTCCACCGGGCTCCCCATCACTCAGGCACTCTCCTCTCTAAAATGCTCGGCTTTAACAACATTTTGAGTCGAAGTATGACCATGAGTCACAATTCCAGGAAGGTTTTATAAATATTATGTTGAAATTAGCTAAGGTGACTTGGCTGAAACTTGCGCAAGCGGGAATGATTCACCCGAAACAATTATGGGGCCCGGGGACGTAGAGCAGACACTCTCCAAGGTCGTTTTTCAAATGCTTTCCCACCTGGCCCATGCCCGGGACGTGTGGTCCAATGAGGTGACATCTGCCACCACAGTGGCGTGGGACTCCTGCGGCTGACAGCGAGGCCGCCTGGCGAAGATCGGTTCCCCCCACACCCAAGGGAATGTGGAAACCGACATAAGCCCCATGTTGTAGGGACAACATAAAAGCCCAGCAAAGGACTGTCTAGAAGCCTTTGCCGAGAGAGTTAGATTTATAACTATGTCCATCCATCTAACCCTTCTCCGCAATATTTTCAATAAAATCCCATTACATCAGACTTCACCTCAGCTCCTAGTCCTCCACAGACCTCTAACCAGACTCAGCCGGTCGTCTCCCTGCCTGAGCCCACCCCAGCTTAGGCACGGCACACAGAAACAAGCCACTGCCCCTCAGCCAGGACTTCCTGGGCACTCTGCACCTCCCACCGTGTACATTAGACCTGCCCTTCCCAAGTGTCAGGGGTTTTGGTTTCGCCTCCAGGGGATTACCAGATTGCTTTTACAACTTGTCCTAGAATCCATTCAACATTTCTAAGGGGACATGTTTTGAAACTTAAATAAATATTTTAGATGACAAGTGAATATCCATTCCTAAAAATGAATATGGATTCTGAAACACCACCTCGCTGTATTAGTCATGATTGCTGGGTGATGTGGCAGGAACGAACAATCCCAAAGTCTCGGGAGCAGAACCCACCAGAAATTCATTTCGTGACTGACCAAAGTCCCCCAAGAGCAGGCCACCCTCTCCAGGGCAGGGGCAGCCCTCTGCAGACCCTGAACCCAAGGCTGCGCCCACCTGGTGCCCTCCTGCCAACACGTGACCCTACAATTACTAATCAGAGAGCTGAGCACTGACAAGCGACCACTATTACTTCCCACATCTCATTGGCCGAAGCAAGTCACACAGCCGTGCACCACTTCCCGGGGCCATAAGGGCGCAGCTGCCTGTGGGGCCAGAGTGGAGAACAGACATTGGTGAGTCGTGCCAATGCCTGCCCACGTGCATCGTGAAGGCAGTTCACACACATCCAGAATGAGCAGTGTATTAACTTCCAGCTCATCCACACCGCGGCCTGCCTCGGGGAGGTGAACCACAGAGAGAGGAGTGCTGGAGAGCAGATGCCACCCAAAGCAGCAGACTCAGAAGAAGGTTTTTAATAAGCGGGCATTTTCCCACCAAATCGCGTCGTAACGGGAAGAAAGAAATCCAATAATGGTCTGACTGCAAAGTCTATCTAAATTGTCTTGCACATTTTCATTGTTGACATGCCAGGCCCTCCATATTTGATGGAATCTGTCTCTACTCATCGTTTTTGGAAAAAACTCGTCTCCTGCGCTTTGGTATAAAAAGTGATATGACGAGTTTACTCATTTCCCGCAAAAAAATGTGTTTTAAAACAAACTGCCTGCTGGACAGGGAGAATGCTGCTGGGCCCAGGGGCCTCGTGCACTGAGGACTAAGCTAACCCCAACCACATCTTTTGTTCTCTCTCAGGTCTCGCTTGGAGCTTAAGGCTGTAAACACTGTCATGACCCCCACTCTGCACATGAGAAAGGGCGGGCTCTGGAGCTCCCCAAACAGAACTGAAACAGAGGCTGACGAATAAGGTGAAGAGCTCCCAGGATTGCGCGACGCCTGGTGCAGCCAGGATTGGACTGGACCTCTAAGTGCCAAGCCCATGTTTTTAGCCAGTTCATCACACTTCCTCCCTCTCCCCTTGTCCAAGCTGCACCCCCTTTACAAGGGTCCTGCAGAGCCCAGCTACCTCAGCAAAGCTGCCCCGAGTCCCCTGCTGACCGGCTCAGCCCCATGTCTGTAACAGTCAAAGTGGGATACGAGCACCTCAAAACTCTGAGACCAGCCTAAAGGGAATCGATTTCCAGGTTCTCAAGTCTCAATGGGTCCTTTCTAAATCCGATCTGAGCGCATTCCTGGTGCCCACCCAGAAGAGTGCGGAGCATCCTGCTCCCTCTCCTCTCCTCCTCCCCTCCCCCCACCGTGGTCTCTCCCTCCCCCTCCACAGAGAAAAGCCCACCCTCCCTCCTGACCTTCACCAAGGTGCGGCGTGCCCACGTCCAGACACCCTGGGAGCATCACAGCAGAGGGCCTTTCACTTAGTGGAGTGCGTGCTGGGAGAACGAATGGCCCTGTGGCAGGGATGCATCTGTGCACTAGTCCAGCAGCTCCCGATTCTTCACTTTCTTTGCAGGACCTAGCTGAGCTGTCAGCTGCTGGATCGTGGGGCGCACAAATCACCATGTGCTTGTTAGCATATAAGTCAGAAGCACTTTAAGTCATTGAGCGACATCACTCTAACAAACCACTTTCACTTCTAGTTACTCCTGTGTGGTCAAGGTTTCTCAGGACTTACATCCAGGAAAAATTAAAAATAAGAACAGAAGTAATGCTGAAACCTCTATCATTGCGGTAATAAGCCATTTCCTCCTTTTGAACAGCCTTATTTAAAAGCCACTTTATTAAGAGATGAAGTCCAATAAAATGCTGCTTTTTATGCTCAATTATTGTTTCCTCTTTTTTAGAATGAATTTATGCTATGTGCTCCAATTATATTAATAATAATTCATCCAGAAGAAAAATATTAAGCCCTAAAGGCCTTAGGAAAAGGTGAACCATGTTTTTGCTTCAATGTGTATGTGTGCTTGCAGAGAACCATGATAAAAGCGTCAATAAAAGCCTCTGCAACATAAATATATGTTTTATTAGAATAAAACTCCGAGTGGAAATAAAAAAGAAATTGTAAATTCAAGGGTAACTAAAAGGAACCACGTATAATTTCAAAGGATTTTTTTCATCCACATTTAAATGAATAATGGTAGGCATCAAATCATTATGCTGCTTAGAATCCATTGGATACAATTGTTTGAACATGTAACATTTTTCTACTTTAAACACCAATATTTATAACATACCAGAAGTAATATTCCTTGCAACTATTAAAGCAAAATTTTGAATGTCAAGCTCAAAATGTGTGAGGGGAGCTTATAGTTTTTCAAAAGACACTTAGGGTGGTGTGCAAGCAAAGAGACGATCGGAGCTCCCCTCCTGTGTCATCCGCTTGGTCCCCATCCTGACCACCTGCCTCGCTGCTCTATTGCTTGAACTTCCTCACAGCAGCCATGAGTCCACGTGGAGCCATGAGTCGTGCGATTCTGTGCTCCATCCCCAGTCCTGGCGAAGTGTTAAGTAAAGCTGAGCCCAGACTCAGAACCACTCTCGGTCCAGCCCTTGTAACTCATGCAGGAAGACCCGGATTTAAATCTCACGCCTGGCAACCAAGGCACATTCTCCGTGGTCACTTCTGAAGCCCCTGTGGGTCTTAATTTTCTCATCTGTAAAGGGTCAAGGCCACACACCTACGGCATCTATGTTATAGGATTTTTATGAGGCTCAGGTAGGATCAACGTTCCTCCTAGTTTTTACTCCAATTTTTCAAGTATTACCTTGCAGCCTACTTGCTTGTTCTGGGCTCACACACACAAAAATATAATAAAAACTCCCCCCAAAATTCAATGTTCCTAACCATAACCCCCCCCCCAAAAAAAAAGTAAACCTCTTTCACCTTTCTTAAGAGCTCAATGAGCCAAACATGGCCAAAAATTCCTTCACAAAACCCACCGCTATCTAAGCACCGCCAGCTGATCTCCAGGCCACTTTCCCTCTGCGTTTGATGATTGGTTACTGAGCATTGGTGTATTGAATGTTGGGCTGTGGATGGCACTCCCTCTAGGGAATTCATCTGTCCCGGAATAGAGCCTGGGCTCTGAAGGCCCACACTCTCCCAGCAAGGCCTGCACAGTGGGGGGCTCTGGGGACCTGGGAAAAGGAAACTCAGATCCATGCCCTACCCTCCCCTACTAAGGAGAAGCCTGCTAAGGTCCCCACATGACTGAAGACCCTTTCTGCAGCGTCCCAGCTCAGTTTGTGACAGCCCCACAGAGCCAGCCAGCGCCATCTTAGAGCTGCTTCCCTTTGGTTGCTGCAAGATTCAACTAGGACAGACTCCGATGCTCTGCTCTGCCTGCTGCTCCTATTGTGCACGAGGCTATTTTATTCAAGAAAAGATGCTCTCATCCTGGGAAGGTGGGGCAGGCAGCCAAGAGGAGCACGGTGACTCTGTGGGCAAGCGGGGGAAGATCCTCATTAATTGTCCCGGTTCACCCAAGCGAAGAAGACACACCAACCTGAGCATCCCAAGGAGACAAGTCTCCAGCGCTCCGGAACGGATCCTCCAGCCCACAGCCGCCACCCACAGAGAAGAGTCAGGCAGGCGTGGGCTCACACACCACACCTGCTGTTTCAGGGTATTGCCATCTCAGTCTTGATGGAAAAGAACAGGGTTGCACTGTCCCTTCCCTAAGTCATCTTGCTATTTGCAAACTCGCCCAAGCTGGGCTGTACTGTAACTTGAGCCTTAGTTCTAATCAGCACAGAAGCCACAGAATGGAGGGTGGTAAGGAGCCCTGCAGGACCAGCTGGGAAGCTGGCAATCCTTGTTCAGCTGGAGCAACACTACAGCCAGCTGCCTGAGACCCAGACCCCCAAGCCTCCCCAGGCCACAGCTTGGAAGGTGTGGAAGGATCTAGAGGGTTCCCACAAAAGAGGATATTGGCACTTCCATGCCGGGCAGTGATCCTGGTGCCAAGGATAGAGCAATGAAGCACAAATAAATTCTTAGTGGAGGATACGGGTAATAAACAACATAAATAAAACATACTCTCTATCCCGTAGTACAAGGAGACAAGGGGAAGAAGACAGCATGGCTAGGGAGTGATGCAGTGCAATCTGAGACTGTGAGGTCAGGGAAGACTCACTGAGCTGACCAGTGAGTTCACACTGGATGGAAATGAGGGAGGTGGTAAGCAGTTTCCTGGAAAAGAGCATTTGGGATGGAAAGAACAGTGAGTGTGAAGGCCCCAAGGTAAGACCCTTCCTGCTTACCTTGATCACAAAAGTGAACACTGCATCATCAATTAAGTGAAATCACTGCATCATCGATTAAGTGAAATCTCTCTCCTCCCCACCAGGCCCTACCGTGCATTTACTCATTGTTTTGCAAGAAGATGTGCTGGTACATCACTCCACTAGTGAGCATTTGCCTCACTTATTGTCTCCAAGCCTTTCCATGGAACTTCTCACCTCCACGTCAAATCACAGTGTAAGTGTTCTGAGGACATTTTAAATGGCAGTTACACCTGGGGTGACAACAATGCCATCACTCAATGCCACTGCTCAACTGACAACCCTGTTAACAGTGAAGACCAGATTCAGGCATGCTGAAACAATAGCATTGCCTCACATCTGCTGCCTGGCTGGTAGCAATCCTAAAACAGTAGCTCAAGATAACAAGTCATGCTTTCAGAGATTTGAAATATGACATGATTGATTAGCAAGGGGACTGAATAAAAGATTAATACACAAAATTAAGCCCTGTTCTCAATGACCCAAACCTGGAAACAACCCCAACAATTGGCCATTAACTAGAGAGTAGATGAGTAAGTTCTGGTGTATCTGTACAATTAAATATTAGACAAAAGTAAAATCTATTCATTACAGTCTCATGAAATAATATTGACAAAGCATGGCATAGCTAAGTGAAAGAAGTCTTAAAAAGTTATATAAGGCACCTTTTTATGAAGTTTAAAACTGCCAAAATTAAAAATATACTCCTTAAAAGTACATGTAGATGCAATAAAATAGCATCAAAAAAGGAATAACAACTAACACAAGATCAAGGAGATGGTTATAGGGGCCATGTGGTTAAAGGAGGCCTAGTGTCAGGTGTGGGTACTTGTTATATTGTTAAAAATAAACAGTCCTATATTATAAAAGGCCAGCGATCATAACGACCAGAATGATCAATCAACCAGTGCATTGACCACCTCTCAGTCCCTTCCTTCATTCCGCAGGCTCCAATCGCTGGATGGCCAATGGGGAACCACAGGGGAACTAGGGCAGGTGGCAGCAGGGTGGGACTGGGGACTGGCAAGTGGGTGGAAGGCAGACCTCTTGGTCCCTCCCACCGGCCCGCAGGCTCCAATTGTTAGATGGCAAACAGGGAACCATGAGGAACCGGGGTGGGTGGTGGCGGCGGGGCTGGACTGGACTGGGGACTGGTGAACAGGTGGAATAGCCGACTTCTTGGTCCCTCCCCCCAGCCTGAAGGCTCCAATAGATCACTGATGGCAAACTGAACGGGGAATTGGGGCGGGTATCAGTGGCGGGACTGGGGACTGACGAGCAGGTGGAAGATGGCCCTGATCGCAGACTAGGCCTAGGGACCCTACCCGCCCACAATATTGTGCGCTGGGCCTCTAGTAATCAAATAAAAGTGGGCCATGATTGAACCCAGGTGACAGTGTTTCATGAGCAACCAAAGGGTGTAAGCGCCTCCTGCAGTTGTTATGTCCAAGATACCTTAGCATTCCCTCTTTACTCTTCCAGGCACCTCGGCAACAATTTTATACTGAGGTACTGAGTTAGCTCTTTGCTTATGGTTAACTATCTCTGTTCAATAACTACTATGGCTTCTGTCTCCTGACCCTAATCAGTACAGGCCCTCCCTGCTTGCCATTTA
>PVJC01042266.1:0-15009 GCA_004026665.1 Murina feae
AACCAAAGGACTTTTATGCATGCACTTAAGCATAACCAATGGACACAAAACACTGGGGGGTAGGAGAGGCTGGGGGAAGGGCAGGGGAAAAAAGAGATATATGTACTAATCTTTGTAATACTTTATGTAATAAAAAAATGAAAAAAAAAGACAAAAACAAAATCAGCTGCACCAGATGTGCAGAAAGATGAATGGTAGATAGATAATAGGTGTATGCTGAAACCCAAGTCCAAATCCCATGACTTTTCTCTAACATCAAATTTCTTCTCAATCTAGAAAGGGAGAACAGTGATAGAAGCTAGTAAGAATGAGGAATACTCTGCATTTATATATTAAGGATTTAATCCTCACAACCCCTTTATGGAAAAAGTGATTTTCATAGGTGAGAAAACTGAGATACAGAGAGGTTAACTGGCCAGAGAAAACAGAGCAGGTACGTGGTAGAAGGGGTATTGTGGCCGCAGAATGTGTGTCCTAACCATTGCCACAGTCCACATACTACGTACATGTGTACCCAGACCAGGAACCATCTAGAATCCCCGGGCACCCTGGGGAAAGTGGGCATCCCTGCTCAGGCTGCTCCTCCAGAAAGGTGAGTAAACTGTGAGGAGCTGGAGGCAGAGTCCAGGGATGTTGGATAGTCCCCACTCACTCACCAGTCTAAGAAATGCTGAAGGCAACAAAGACTGACATAGCACATGGAACTTTCCTCTGGTTAAGCAATGATCTCCTTTCCATCTAGATAGGTAGTTACTGGAGGAAAATATCAAATAGGACCCTGTTCCTTTTATCTAAAACCCATTTGCTCCTGTCTGCCTCCATCAGAACTCCAGGGGAGAAAGTCCCAGCATCACCCAAGTCCTGCAGCATCTCCTGCAACTTCCTATTCACTGGTCACCACGTCTCTAGGAGCCAAGTCCTGTCCACACCTAAGTGCAATCACAGCCCTCCTCTGCAATACCGTCCAGGGACTCCTGTCTCCCAAAGTCCTTCTGTGCTCACCTTGCCCATCCCTACCTCTGGGTCCCCTCTCACTCCTCTCCCACACTGTCCCCTTACTCACTCTGCTCCACACACACTGGTCTGCTTGCTGTGTCTCAACCACGCCAGGCACCCAACCCCTCAGGGCAACCCCAAAAGGGAGTCCCAGGCATCACTGTTTCCATTAGAGACAATGAAGGTGAGGCTCAGGAAGGTCCATCTCACAGGCCAAGGGGAGAAAGAAGAGCTGAGGCTCCAGGCCAGGATCCTGGAGGCTGGATCTAGCACTGAGCCATCCAAGAAGATAGTGGGTGCCTCCAGCACCTCATTCCAGCCCCACCATGTCTGCCATCTCACATGTATTTTACAAATAATGGGCTCCACCAGACCTGCCCACTCACGATGCCCTCCATGGAGGCCTTTCTTACCCTTGGTGAGCCCTGTTCACTGTGGTTCAGATGAGAAGGACCACTTTCAGGTATCTTGATTCTCTGCAAATTCAGATCCTCTTCATGCAAGGGTATATGCAGAGCAAACAAGCCATTCAACCAACAAGGGGGAAGGCAGAGCCAGAGGGGGCATAAATGCCAATCTTCCCAAACAACCATGGGTCAATTGTCCTGGTGAATGAACACATATAGAAAGGCCCTGAGTTGCTTCACTAACAGCTTTCTAGGCGGTTCACATGTTTGGAGTGGGAAATTGGGGCTAACTCAAAGTGGAATGCCCAGCACTGGCTGGGTGCTTGATGCCTGAGAGAGTCCCTTCCCCTGCACAGGTGCACCTGCTGCCTGTGACCCCACCATTTCTAAAAACGGACTCAGGCTCCTGGTAGTAAAAAAAACTTCTCCAAGGTGACCCCAGAAGGTAAGAGGTCAAATTTCAAAAGGAAAAACTATAGCTGTGCTTGCATGGGACATGATACTAAACTCAATTCTGCTTCCTGAAGCCAAAAGTCTGGGTGACTTGATCATACCACATCTGGAAAGGGCCCCAAATATTGTGCAAAACATTTACACATCAATAAAAAGCTCTGAAGCATCACAGTAGTGGCAAACTGCATGGACTCTGGAGACAAGCACGATTCACCACTAGGTCACTGTGGGCAAACTACTTAACTTCTCTGAGCCTCAGTTTTCATATCTGAAAAATGGGATGATAAGACAGAGTCAGGGGGGACACAAAGGAGAATGTGCTCAGCACACGGCACCTGGAGTGAGTTCAGTCATTACTGTGGTTTGATTATAATTCAATTGTTCTAAGTGTAGGTGCAAAAACTAAGTTTTCTATGTTGTTCCTTTGTGAATCTTGCCCTCCAAGAAGGAAAACGGAGCATTTCCCAATAAGGGATCAGACAAAGCACAGCTTCAGAGGATGAGGCTTGTCCCCAGGATGAATACGGGCACTAGGCAGGCACATCCAGGCTGGATATGGACTCTAAGCAAGCACCCATGCAGGCTAGTCCATGCCTGTTTGGACCTTTACCGGGTCTATCATCCCTACTCACAGGCCAAGATGACCATGACATCACCAGCCACCTCAAATATGCCACCTACCTTCTCACCTAGCCTTTCACATGTGCTGTTTTCCCTTGTCTTGATATCATCCTCCTCCTCTTGTTCTTTGAGCGCTGGCTCTAATGTCACCTCCTCCAGGAAGCCTCTGTTGACATCTAAGTGGCCATCTTCTTTCTGCTCTGGGTTGTACAACACTTAGTCCCACTTCCTATCCAGTCCCAATTATCTCTGCAACCTTCCCTGTACGGGTCTATGTCCCTGTCACATAGTAGAGGCAGTGGGGGAGCTGCCTCGATCAAGAACAATAATCCAAAGGACCTTTATGCATCCATATAAGCATAACCAATGGACACAAGACACTGGGGGGTAGGGAATGAGAGGGGAAGGTCAAGGGGGAGGGGGGAAGAGACATATGTACTACTCTTCGTAATATTTTAAGCAATAATTTTTTAAAAAACAGAAACAAACAAACAAAGAAACAAAAAAGGAACAATAATCCACCCTAACCGGTTTGGCTCAGTGGATAGAGCGTTGGCCTGTGGAAAGGTCCCAGGTTCGATTCCAGTCAAGGGCGTATACCTTGGTTGCGGGCACATTCCCAGTGGGAGGTGTGCAGGAGGCAGCTAATCGATGTTTCTCTCTCATTGATGTTTCTAACTATCTCTCTCCCTTTCTCTCTGTAAAAAATTAATAAAATATATTTTTTTAAAAAGAACAATAATCCTATGTGACTCACCCAGAAACAGTGAATACAAGGATGTGGAGACAATGTGTGTGCAGTGCTCAGCCTGGCTCCTGGGCCACACAGGCACATAAACCCTACCCCCCAACGTGGTCCCAAACACCCTCTGGATAGACAGACATGTAATAAAGCAAATATTGCAAAACCTTCATTGTAGAACCTGGGAGGTGTTCTGCCTTGTACAATTCTTTCAACTTTTCCATATGTTTGAAAACATTTGTAAAAAAACATTGGGGAAAAACAATCCTCAAAAGCATTCTCAATACCTTAGCTATTTCTGGCCCTGGAGCTTCCATCCACTGTGTCCTACGATGCCAGGCACCCTCACAATCCCCCCATGTCGCTTCCAGAGCAGGAGCCCTCTCCATCTTACATGGGGAAACACCTCAGAGCTCAGGATGACACCTGGCCTTATTTGTGAAGTCCAAACTGCTGGGAGGTGGCTGAGGCAGGATGGGGCCCTGCAAACACACTGCTGGGGCAGGGCTTAATGGCTCCAGTGTCAGTCACTGGGTGGCCAGAAGGGTCCCCAGAGCAAGATCAGGCCAGTTAGGGTAGGGGAGGTATTGAAAAACTCAAGGCTATAGCTCCTTACCAATCAAAACAAAAGCACAGAGCATTTGTAGTACCTGGTCTGGCATGCCCTGCAGAAATGCCAGCCCTGCAGAGGGCACAGGACTTAAACTCCAAAGGCTAAAAATTCCCAGTTGTCACTGGGCCAAGCCTGGTTCACAGTTGGAGCCATTTCAGCTGCAGCCTGGCCTGCATCTGCACTGAGTAGAGGTGGGAAATTCAAGGCCACAGAATTTCCAGGCCACGACTGTGGCCCTGGACCTCCTCCTAGCCTCATCCATAGTTTTAGCTAGTTTCATTCAGGTCAGTTCACCTTCTCCTACTCCAGTTCTTCCCAAACTTCTGGATGGTCTCTGTGCAATTTTTCAGCTGCTCTGTGGCAACTACAAGGATGACACCTACCCCAACAAGCTCAGAATGGTGCCCTTCCCAAGTCAGACAAAGCACCGCTTTTTCTCAAATGGACAGAAAGCAAAGAACAAAACAATTTCATAGACAAAACAGCTGATACATAGCCATCCAACAGACAAAAAGTGCTGATGCCACAAACTCACACCTTCCACTGCCTTCCACCAGGCACAGCCCCACCTCCTCCAGCACCAAAGGCTGGACCTGAACCCAGAGGGAGAGGCGGAAACATACACTGGAAACAAGCAGGTCTCAACTTCATTTCACACACAGTGCTGCTCCCTGTGTTTCTCAATCCGAGCTAGATAAGAAGCATTTCATGTGTTTTCCAGATTGTAAGGTAATAATTTGCTTAGCTTATCATATGGCTGGGAGAAAGCTTCAGAGAAATACTTTCATCCTGTAGCTTCTACCATCTGCTGGAAAAGTAAGAAGTGCTCACCCTGCTCCCTTGGAATTGAATACATTTTGTCTGAACAGGACAAACCTCCAAGAGCATGGTGCAGCTCATTCCTGGCTGAAGGCTATCCTCCCGGCATTGGATACTTGGCTTTATCTCGGCTAGGAGAACAAGAATATGATTTCATGAAAATATGAGCACAGAATCACCCTCTGCCACCCCCACAGGTCAGCCTCTCTGGCCTGCACAGTCCCTACTCTTTGCTAAGAGGGACAGGGAGAAAGATGGTAAGAGCCCTCAGATCTTCAGAACCAGGACCACAGGGTCAGTATTTCCCAGCTACTTCAAAGGATAACATTCTTTCACGGGCCAGGACCCTTCCAAGTACAGCTCCTCCCTCCATGGCTTCCAGTCATCCCTCTTCACTGGCCCCCCTCAAGCTGCCCTCCAAACTGGTGCACAGTCCTTATGGTTAATGTCACCACAGACCCAGGAAGAGGGCTTATTTGGAAGGTACCAGAGACTGAATCCCACTGGAAACCTCCCCCAGAGTGTCACCAGCTCAGAACTTCAGGAAAGTGCTCTCTCTGGGTGATGTGACAGCACTTGAGGGCTGGCTGGAGGGGATGAGAATCGAGAGGCCTCATATATGACCTCTTTAGGACACCATTTACTTTCAGAAATTCCGGAATATGAAGTCTAGACAGGATCTTCTGGTGCAGTCCTTCTCCCAGCACACCGCCACCTCAGGTGAAGGCAGGGCCTGGCCTTAGTGACAAGATCCTGCGTGGCTGGACAAAAGCCCTGCATTGGGGGCTTCCTTCCAGCACTAGAGACTGGGACTGGCAAGGCCCCAGGAGGTCATGTGATCACTCTCAGCATGGTAGGTGGATGCACATGTTTACATGCACATCACTAATGGCTTTGCAGAGGGCCTACACCTGAGCCCCACCTCTGGCTCCACCACCAGCCAGACAGAGAACTTGAGCAAGTCACATAACCTCTCTGAGCTTCAGTTTCAATCTCTGTAAAATCAGTGCTCCTGTACCATAGGAGTAATCAGTGCAAAGACCTGGAGCAGGATCCGCAAAAAGGATGCCCTCAGCAGATGTGGCTCACTCCCAGAGACTTGGTCTTCTATATTCCCCAACCAGCAATGCCTCCTAGAGTTCAAGCTTTCTAGAGGAAACACAGTGGTCCTCATCAATCCCCTGCCGTCATCCACTTAACAAATATCTACTGAGCACCTACCGTGTGTCTAAGCCCCTAGTGGAAGGGGGCCAGTTCTAGAACCATCATTAGAATGTAGCCCATGAAGCACTGGAAATGAATTCTGATGTCACAAAAAAACGACTTAAATAAGCCAATGTAATCAAAGGCATCCTATTTCTTTCCAGTTATCAGCCTGTTTCTCTCAAAGCTCAGACACTCGTGATCATATCTTTCAGTGTGGTTGAAAAATGACTTTCTGAGAAAGTGTTTAAATGTTTCTAGACTTAAAAATTCCCACCATGCCCAATAATCCCACCCAAGAACTGATAGGGTGAGGTGGTACTAAGATGACTGCTGGCCCATTCAATTGCACCTATCTGTCCCCCAGAGGGACACTCTACTTTTCAGATGTCAAGATCGTCCTGTCCAGAGGCAGGAGGAGCAGAAGACTCCTGTTTCAAGTTGGAACAGCAAGTCTGCTTAGAAAAAGGAAAGCCAGGCCTAGCTTAGCCTGACATGCTCCCTGGACCCTGACCTACAAGGGCCCCTGTCTACAGACAGGAGGGCCTGGGAGAGGCCACTGACAGTGCTCGATGGTGGGCACTCCAGCACCAAGGAACAGTGGATCAGAGTCCCCCAGCAGGAAGCAGTTCTGAGGCTGTGGCCTTGCCCTGCCTGTCGTCTTGGTGAGCTCATGCACAGATGTTCCTGTTTCGATCAAGAATGGTCAACCCCAATCCCACCCCAACTTCTGGACAGCAGTTCTTCATGGTGCCATGTTCCCCACTCCAAGTCTCTGCACCAGGCCCCTGGAGGTCTCACCATATTGTCAGGAAGGTCACCTCCTGCCTGTGCTCAGTTGGCCCAAAAGAAATGAGAACCTGGCTGAAGAGGGAAGAACCTGAACTGCATTAAGCACCTGTGTGCCAGTTTCCTCAACACCCATCACTTTCACTCATACTCAGAAACAGTGTGGGAGACAGCTATGATCATCTCTGTTTTGGGGGGCATTATTAAAATCCCAAGGCTAAGAGAAGTGGCATGATGATCACCTACTGGCAAGTGCCACACTGGCCATCAGACCCCAAATTTGTCTGCGATGTCCCCTTCTCCATCAGAGCTGTTTATTCTTTTCCTCTCTGCTCTGCTCTTTTTTTTTTCTTTCATGTTTACATGCTAATCACTAATGGCCTTGCATAAAGAAGGCACTTACTAAAAGCTGGCTACTCCCAGGGGGTGGGTTATCCCATGCTCCCTAGGCATAAATCACCTTGCTCCACGGATGACCCGTGGACACCTCAAATCCAGGTGTAGAAAAGTAGCTTTCAGTCCATTCCCCACAGGCTGACCCAAACCCCACCGGCCCCCACGAGTCTCCCATGAAGGGAAATCAATCAGATGAGGGAAGATGAGATCTCAGATGAGGACCTGTCAATATGCTGGTGGTCCAAGCTGCCTCTCTGGAGCTTGTCAGAAATGCAGGCTCTCCAGCCTGCCCCAGAGCTAAAGCCAGAATCTGCATTAGAGTACAATCCCTAGGCACTTTGTGTGCACATTCAAGTTGAATAAGCTCTCCTGACCTACAACTTGGGTCAGGGACTGTGTGGCCACCATTTCTCTCCAAGGGGTTGCTATCATAGGTTCTGGATGTGTCTTAACTAAGAGAAGCCAGGCTGACACAGGGCTGGGGACATGTGAAACCCTGCATCTAAGGTCACCTCCAGGATGCCATATTGTGAGGATCTTCATAGCAGGCAGGATTCACTGCTTCTTAGAATCTTCCCATCCTCACAACTCTCCTCCTCCAGAGCTAACCCAGAGCCCAGGAACACTGGCCAGAACCCGAGCAGGAAGCAGGATGGCAGGCAGGGGCCCTCTGTCCCATGACTACAGCCTGGCACAGACTCACCTGCAGTGGGGGAGATACGGGATCTCAGATGACCTTACCTGGGCTCCTGGGAATCAGGAGGTCCTCCCCGCCCTCTTCACCCACAGGATTTTGGGATCAGGGTTAACTGCGGACCACCACCTCTCCTCTTTCCAACCACCCCAACCGTTTTTCTCCTCCCCCAAGTCCACACCATGGAGTGTGGGTTAGGCTCCCAAAGACATAGGGACAGATGGGTATACAGGGCATGAACGCAGGAGCCTCAGCCCAGCATCACCCGAAGCCCGCCCACCCCAAGCCCGTTCCATGCCCCGGATAGGTGCGGAGAAGGACTTCTGCGGAGAGGGGCTGCGCTCCAGTTTTCAACACCCACCGAAGGCGAGCCAGCAGCCGGCCCGCGGGCTGCGAACTTGCGAGGAGGCCAGAGGCCCGCGTGACTGGGCAGTCTCGCCCCTTCACGTCCCCGCATAATCCTTGGTCCGAAATAGCCCCGGATAATGCGGGGATGAGGCGAGCGGGGTATTAACCCAGGGCCACGAAGGAAGGCTTGGAGGCATCCTGAGGGAGGAGGCAGCATCCCGGCCGGAGGCAGCCCAGAGTCCCTTCGGAAGGGGCTGAGTCCGAAAGTGACCCGCCCGGTCGTGGGTGGGGTCTGCTACCTGCGTGTCTCTCCCCACCGGGTCCCGGGGTGTCTGGGGCAGGAATTCAAGCTCCGACACCCATAGTTCCAGCTCTGCGCCCCTGGCAGTCCCCTGGAGTGAGCCTGAGCCCGCGCCCGCAGCAGAGCTACCGGGAGGGCGGGAGCCGAGCCCCAGCCGTCGGTCAGGGAGAGCGGGGCGGTGGGGGCTCCCGACAGCGCCCTGGAGTTCCTTCTGAGGGCGTCCAATCCCTGCTCGAGAGCCAGCCCCAGGCCGGGCCGCGACCACGCCCGGGGTCCCCGTGGCACCCCGGGGTCTCTTGATGGGCGGGGCGCTCCCTAGACGGGCATCCTCCCCACCGGCCTCGCGGAGGAAGGGGTCCCCGAAGAAGTTCGCGCGACACTGACGCGCCCGCCGCCCCCGTCCCCGCTTACTTGTCGCGGCGGCCGCGGAGCTGCGGGATGGCGCCGAGAGGCTGCGGGCCGGGGCCGGGGTCCGGACGGGCGCGCGCGGCCAGGTGTCGCCGGTGCCGCTCCAGCAGGCCGGCCTTCTCCCGGCTCAGCCGCGCCACTTGGAGCTCCAGCTCCTCGATGCGCCGCCCCCGGCGCGCCAGCAGCTCCTGCTGAGCCGCGACGATCCGGGCCAGTTCCTGCAGGTACTCGGCCGCCTCGCCCGGGGGCTCCGCGGCGCTGGCCATGGTCCTCGCCCGGCGCCGGCCGCGCCTCAAGCGAGAGGAAGGCGGGGCGGCGGCGGGGCGGCCATGGCGGCGCAGCGGGGATGGCGCCTCCGCGCGGCTCGGGGATGGGCCCGGGGGGCGCGGCGACACGGGCTGGCGCGGCCCCGCCGGGACTCTCACCTCCGCCGGTGCCCGCCCTGAGTGTCTCCGCGCTTTCTGCTCCGTGCGTTCCGGCGCTCTGTCACCCGCTGTCCCACGGGCGCGCCCAGGCCGAGAGAGCGCGGAGCTGCGGCTGCCGCCGGCGGGCGAGGAGTTTGCAAAGTGCCGGCTACGAGGCCGAGCGGGAGTCGGGAGTCGGAGAGGCCAGTGCGGGAGGAGGAAGGAGGGAGGGCGCCTCCTGCTGGCCTTGTGTCCCGCGGCGCCCTGTGCCTTGGGGTGTCACTCTCAACACCACTCCTAGCCACTGGGATATATAAATTCAATAAACAATAAATTAGGGAACACACACACACACACACTGAGTGGCCAGATTATGACCACCTGAGGTTTGCAGGCAAATTAGCTATAATTTCGCGCTGCAGTTGCTAGAGGGCCAGACCATTATAAATGTCTGAATAGCACAACATACCTAAGTATCATTGCTGATCAAATTCATCCTATCATGTTGATGGCATATCCCAATGGAGATGGCTTCTTTCAACAAGACAATGTGCCATGCCATGGTGCTCATATTGTGCAGGAGTGGTTTCAAGAACATGAGGGAGACTTTACCTTGCTTAGGTGGCCCCCACAATCACCAGATCTCAATCTAATTGAGCATTTGTGGGACGAAGTTAAAAGAGCCGTCAGGCAGCTGGTTCCACAACCATCAAATCTCATAGAACTGAACAGTGCTATTCATCAGGCATGGTGTCAGAGTCCTAGCATCACCTTTCAATATCTTGTGGAGTCAGTGCCCAGAAGAACAGAAGAATAGCCACAGTATTGAAGGCAAAAGGTGGCCCAACGAAGTACTGATGAGGGGGGAGAGGGGGAGTCATAATAATCTGGCCACTTGGTGTGTGTGTGTGTGTGTGTGTGTGTGTGTGTGTGTATAATCTTCAGCCTACGATTTGGGTTTGAATAGAAAAGAATGAATTTGTGCAGACTTGGGAATGTTTAACTGATCTAAGTCTACTAAAATGAGGGTTTGTTTTGTAGATGCACACCCAAGTAAGTTTTCTAGACTAGCTCTTCCACATTCTACTCAGAGGGTGGCTCTACAGCCTCCAAGATGTCCAAGTGGACCGGCTGCTAAGGCCTAGGCATGATCTTCCAAAACTCACACCCTGGGTTCTGGGAACTGATCAGCTTATAGGACAATGAACCACCTTCACACTGGCATTGAAGTCTTCAGCAGTTTATTTGCCTCTGAGCTTCAGTTTCCACAGCAATAATGTTTTCTATTTCTTAACTTTTAAAACATCTTTATAATTTTCATACTCCAAATTTCTTTGGTACTAAACTTATTTTTCTACTTGACTTGCAGAACTAAATATTTCTATTGTTTCTTGTTTTATAGCAACTGAATTTTTAAGAATATATATCTAACTGTGGGTGAAGCTTTAGCTACATCTCATAAGTTTCTAAAGCTTTGTAATAATGTATGTTTTGATGGTGTAGCTTTTCTTTATTAAGGCTGGCATGACACCTGATATCCCATATACATGTTTGTTGATATTCCCTCCAAAAGCAGGAGAGGATGAGACCTCAGACCCTCCAGGGGTCCTACACCCTTAATGATATGTTCTGGGCAGGATCTATGGGAAGGGAAAAAATGGCAGTGGGGCCATTTAGTGGGATCCTCAAATTCACCAAGGACTCTTCCATCAGAATGAAATTAAACACCATGCTAAAGGAAAACTCTTAACACTTGATTTTAAACTTGTCCCTCATTAAGAGCCCAGTAATAATGGTCTAAAAATTAATATATTTATAAATCCTGTAATTATCTTATGAAAGCACAATTATATTACATCCTATTTGTGAGTATGTATGTAAAAGTGTTCATTATTACAGATTATACATTTAAAATATACCAAAGTCTTTCCAAACCAATTCTAATACTTCCTCATTTTATAAATATACCAGGAGCCTCCCCAAAAGGGATGTGACACAGGCTTTTCTCAACTTTTGGGGGCAACCTGACCTGAAATCACACATGGGGCCTCTGCCAATGTTGAGAGTGAAGGAAATTCAATTCTAAATCCTGACCCATGAGAGGATATAACCTTGGTAAATGTACTAGTATATGCCCCCAATATAGGAGCATCTAAATATATTTTAAAGACTGCTAGAGGACTTTAAAGGAGAGATTGACAACAGGACAGTCATAGTAGGGGAGTTTAAAACCCCATGAATTCACTGGATAAGTCATCCAGACAAAAAGTTAGCAAGGAAACGGTGACTACAAATAACAAACTGGATCAGATGGATTTAATTGGCATTTATAGAACATTCATCCCAAAGCTGCAAAATGTATATTCTTCTCAAGTGCACATAGGTCATTCTCAAAAAATAGACCATCTGTTAGGACACAAAACAAGTATCTACAATTTAAAGAAGATTGAAATCACATCAATCATCTCAGACCACAATGGAATGAAATTAGAAATCAATGACAGTAAAAACACTCAAAAACATCCAAACACATGGAGGCTAAATAACATGTTATTAAACAATGAATGGGTTACCAATGAGATCAAGAAAGAAGCAAAAAAAACTTCCTGAAAACAAGTGATAATGGACCCACAATTATCAAAAATCTATGGGACACAACAAAAGCAGACCTGAGAGGGACGTTCATAGCACTAAAGGCCTACTTCAAAGAGCAAAAAATAATAATAATAAACTATTCAACCCTAAAACTTAAAGAACTAGAAAGAGAACAACAAGAAAAGTCCAGTGTAAAGAGAAGAAATGAAATAATAAAGATTAGAGAAGAAATAAAATGACACAGAGACAAAAAAAAAATACAAAAGATCAATGAAACCAAGAGCTGGTTATTTGAAAAAATAAATAAGATTCATAAACTTCTAGCCAAACTCATCGAGAAACAAAGAGAGAAGACCCTAATAAACAAAATAGAAACAAAAGAGGTGAAGTAACAATTGACATTGTAAAGGTCAACTTGCCCCAGCTCGTTTGCAGCTCAATAGGACTTATTGCTACTGCTAGAGATAAGGAAATAGTCATGCTCTAGCCAACACTTATGAGTCTGTATCCTGTGTTGAGAAATAGAGCAACGAACTTTGTACATCACCATTTGTGGTTTTTGTGAATAAAAGCTTGCTTCTGCATCTGGTCGGGGCTGCAGTGTCAGTCCTCGCTTCAGTGGGGTACTGACACTGCAGACGCTGCAGACACTGCAGACCCTGGCCAGCTGAATAAAAGCTCCTAAATTCTACACTTTGGCTCTCACGGGTTGCCCCATAACATTTGGAGGCCCCAGCGAGATAAAATCCAGCCAGTTGCCGGTGGACGCCCCAGTAAAGGAATCTCCACTCTCCGTCCCAAGTTCTAGGGAGGCAGAATGTATCCTTCCAAATTGCGATCTGAAGAGCAAGCCACCTGGACCTCCAGTGGAGAGGTACGAATCTGGTTTCTGGCCTCCTGGTGCTTACCACAGGCTGTGTTCTTACACTGACTGTACAGAAATAGGAGGCAGAGTAAACTTACCCCATATACACCTCAGCTCGGGCTCTTTGCCTGGTCTGTATTGTGAATGGGGAGACATTGAGTAAAAAAAAAAAGAAAAGAATCTGGTTTCTGGGTGTGGAACGTTCCTCTCTGGGACCATTGGGGGGCTGGATGCAGTGGAACCTCCTGGTCTGGACTCCCAGTCGTGATGGTGCCCAGGGTCCCTGGTTTCTGATTTTTCTGGTTTTTGTTAATGTTAGCTGTATTGGTTGTGTATGTCTTGTCTTTGTTGTCTTCGTGTTTGTAAGAATGGGTCAGGGACAATCATCTCTGTGTACCTTCATACAGTGTTTTTTGGAGAATTTCCAGGACTTCAAGTGGCATGCAGGAGGATATGGGTATGATGTTAATGCTTTTGATTTACAGCGATTCTGTGAAAGGAAGTAGCCCACATTTCAGGTTGGCTGGCCAGATGTGGGGTCTGTTGACCTTACGACTGCCAACCAAGTCCATCATGTTATATATGGCTGGCTGGGCCACCCGGACCAAATTCCATATGTCCAAGTCTGGGTTGACATCCTGACTGAAAAACCCCGGTGGCTAAAGACTTGTGTAAGCCAACAAAAACAATTGGGACAGAGACAGATAGCTCTGTTGCTCACTCCGGGGAAAGGGAAGGCTTAGCTGTTCTTCAGAGTAACCAGGAGGAGAGTTCTCCACTGGTTAGACCACCCCCCTTTCTGCCACCTCCTCAGAGTACGTCTGAGGGGGACCCAGAGACCCTGCCTCCTCTGGAGAAAAAGCCATTCCCTCTGGACCCTCCTCACCCCCACCCCCCACCAGGCAAGTGTTGTCTCTGATGAACCCTTTCATTCCTCTGCACACCAGGCAGGGAGAGCAGGGAGGGATAGGTTTTTGTTAATTTTTACTTATTTGAACTATGCTGGACTCAAGGCCACAAGCTGCTACTAAGCACAGTAAGTTTCTCTCTGCCCCATTTTGTTCTCATTAACCCTTCCAATATCACAGAAGATCTAGTTATATTTTCTTTAAAAAGTACATTTGAAGTGTGTTCATAAGTACTTTATAGTAATCATTAAAGGACTGAGGTTTTTAAGAATAAGAAATTACTGAGTAGAATATCTGAGGCATGGTTATGCATTTTTAAAGGATATAGAAAGAAGGTTTAAAGGCTAATTTGAAAGTATAAAATTTATAAAGGTTGTGTATGTAATAAGAAGGAGAATAGAAATGTTAAAAGGAAATTAATGAAATGATACAGGCCAGTAAGCCAGGAAGAGTAAATAATTAACATTCTGCCTCCCTAAACAGAGGGTAAATAGTTATGCTAAAATACTTAGCGGGGACTAATAAAAGAAATCCAACAGTTACTGTTTTGTTATAACTCTAGAGAGAAAAAAAAAAAAAAAAAAAAAAAAAAAAAAAAAAAAAAAAAAAAAAAAAAAAAAAAAAAAAAAAAAAAAAAAAAAAAAAAAAAAAAAAAAAAAAAAAAAAAAAAAAAAAAAAAAAAAAAAAAACTGGCAAGGAAAATCAGAAGATCTTAAAAGCAGGTTAATATTTTTCCCCTTATACAATTCCTCTGAAATTTGGCAATACTTAATAAATAAATCATGGCAATACATTTCTTTACATAAATTCAATAAGACTGGTTTCCAATAGTGGTTTTATTGACCAAAAACTTTGACTAGAGTGTCAGGTTTTAAAGAGCCCTATTTGAGCTCTGAAGACTTAAAGTCAATAAGAGTGCCACAAAGAAAACCTGGTATTTTGCTTAGTAGCCCTGAAAATAACTGGCACTGCACTGGAGGGTCAGTCTCATACCCTACTATCGCTGGTGGTTGGTCAGAGTAGAAGGGGAGCAATAAGGGCTCCTCTGCATCCCTGCGGGACCCCACACACTCTGGGCTGTGATGAGTAGAAGGGCTGCTGAAAGGGGCCTTAAAGCAAGGACAATGGGCCTGGGTAGAGCCACTACAGGTGAGGAATTCATCTAATTCAGCAGATACTGCAGGCAGGCCTGATGGCAGCTGGATGGCTTGGCTTCCTGGCCCTACGGGGCACATTAAGATTCAATCATGAGGGTCGGATAAAGACCTTCACAGACAAGAAAAAGCTAAAAGAGTTCATCACCACCCAACCAGTATTATATGAAATGCTGAAAGGTATCCTTTGAGAATAGAATAGAATCAGAGGCATAGAAAGGGAGTGGACTGACAATTTTCGGGGGTTAAGGGTGTTGGGGATGAGTGAAGAGACTGGACAATAATTGTACACC
>PVJC01042267.1:0-15005 GCA_004026665.1 Murina feae
ACCAGGTCATAATGGTTATTATTATCCATAGATGAGTGACGACATGTGGTATTTTTCTTTCATTGACTGGCTTATTTCACTTAGCATTATGTTCTCCATTTCCATCCATGCTACTGCAAATGCTAGGAACTCCTTCCTTTTCACAGCAGCATAGTATTCCATTGTGTAGATGTACCACAGTTTTCTAATCCATTCATCTACTGATGGACATTTAGGCTGATTCCAAATCTTAGCTATGGTAAATTGTGCTGCTATGAACATAGGGGTGCATATATCCTTTCTGATTGGTGTTTCTGGTTTCTTGGGGTATATTCCCAGAAGTGGGATTGCAGGATCAAATGGCACTTCCATTTTTAGTTTTTTGAGGAAACTCCATACTGTTCTCCACAGTGGCTGCGTTCTTTGGTAGCCAGATTGTGCTCTTTGATACCCAGTGGCTAAAGCAGCATCTGCTCATGGCCAGGGCGGCCAGTTGGGAGTAGATGCCTGCTGTTTGTTTCAACATGGTCCTATCTAGACTATATAGGGAAGAGATTCCCAAGGTCTGCCTTTTATAGATAACATTCTCCCTTCTAGAAGTCTTCCTCTGTACTCATAGTTCTTTGATCATTTAGGTCAGGATTTCAAAATCATTAGTTATCATTGCTGTTTTGTTTTGTTTTGAATCATTGAAAATGAGCTTTTTATTTGTAAGATTAATTGATATTTTAAAATATGCTCCTTCTATATCACAAGCAATAACTCATCAGTCTGTAAGTATGATTTATTTAACTTTAAAAAGATTAGAATAGTAAAAATAAAAGTGTTGAGGACCAGAAGGTATGGACAATAGATATAATGAGACCTGCCTTATGATGATTTAGAATGAGAAGATGAAGATATCTGTCCCTAGTTTGTCTTTAATTACCCATACCTGCAGAGATAAACTGGGAATCTTCAAATTAATCACTGTAAAATACCTACTACCTCATAGCTACTGTAGGTTTTTGTGTGTTTTTTTCTTTCTTGGGATGTTTAGTTTTTTGCTAGTTGAGCTTTTTAATAGATTCCCTAAATCAATTAGCACTTTCAAATCAATGTCTTCTACTATATTCCTGTTTCATAATCTCAGAAACAGTTGCTAATGAGAAAGCAGGGCTGTAGTGCAGTGATTTTCCTGTTTTAGATCAGAGGACACAAAGAGACATGCCAAAGGCCATGCAGTATTTATAACATAGAGAGTTATAAAGATGCACACATGTTTCATTATTATTTTAATCACCAATTATGTACACAATTTGTATGCCATATCACACTGGTATGCCACAAGAATTTTTAAAAATTTTGTTTAATTGCTTAAAGTATTGCAAAGAGTAGTACATATGCCTCCTTCTCCCCCCACACCTTGACCTTCCCCCGTTCTCCCCTACCCCCCAATGTTTTGTGTCCGTTGGTTATGCCTACATGCATGCTTAAAAGTCACCATAGGAATTTTTAAAAGATGCAATCCCTGACTACTTAGTCAGGGACACTGACCCCTTTTCCCTTAAGTTGTCAAATGGAAAAATGACAGCAACCAACATAATAATAGCCAGTGTGAATGAATCAAGATGATACCTATATTTTTTGTTAGATTGTCAAATATATGATATTTTTTTGGTGTGCTGAAGTATTTTAGTGGTTAGATTATGTGTGCTATGATATGAAAAAGGTTGAAAATTGCTGAGGTAGATGATAGATAGCTAGCTAGATAGATAAACAGACTTAACCAAGACTAAGATCAATGTGCACAATGTAGACTGTGAAAGCGCTAAGCTGAGGTAACATGTTTCCTTGTATAATTGTCTGTCATATGTGTGTATTCTAGTATTTTGACTATAGAACATTGGCAAAGGCTCTACCTTAAATGTTCTTTTGCTTAAAATCATTCTCATAATTTTATAGTCAGTTCTGATACCCTTTTTGTTTCCCCTAAGGGGGGAGAAAAACCCTTTCTTATAACTTAATAACCATTTAAGCAGAAGGTGACTGATTATAGGAACTTAAGCTAAAGGAGCCAGTCAAATTTCAGAATCTCCCCTCGCTTCCACACACCAAAAGTGAAACCCAATGCATAGGAAAACCAATAACCAGGGACAAGAGAATGCTTTTGCTAAATGGCATGGCCTGGAGCGAATCACATTGCACTGTTTCCTTGCTGTAAGCCCGTGCAAATGCAGTAAACCTCCCATTCACTTCCTCATACGGACATTACAGGGATAACAAGATCTCCTTCCGATATCTGTTAGAATAGTAGTATTGAGATTGGCAGGTAAGTACCAATTTTCAGAAATGTTCTTTATTCTTAACTGCATGGTCTCTCTGTTTAATCAATCTCATCCTGAGAATCGACTTTATGCAAAGCCCCAGTGTTAGAAAGGCATAGGCAAGTACTCAAAATCATCAATTTTATGTGAATTTCAGAGATTCAAACATGAGATATTTGATAGGCTTTTTTTCAGCAGGGTAGTGCTCCATTGTTCTGATTGCTTTAAACCCTGCTTCATTATTGTGACAAACTGTCTGTATCTATCGCATTTTATTTGGCTGTTGGAAGAATATATGAAACAATATTTTTCCTTTTTTAAAAATATATAATTATTGATTTCAGAGGACGGAAGGAAGAGGTAGAGATAGAAACATCAGTAATGAGAGAAAACCATTGATTGGCTGCCTCCTGGATGCCCCCAACTGCAGATAGAGCCCACAACCCTGGCATGTGCCCTGACTGGGTATCAAACTGTGACTTCTTGGTTCACCTAGATCGTAGCTCGACACTCAACCACTGAGCTACACCAACCAGGCTGAAATAATATTTTTTAAATGTTTCCCAAATATAATTATCAATTAATTAAATATATCACACTAATAAATGCAAATAATTTGGTCAATAAAATAAGACAGTAAAAAAACAAACTATGAAAGAGGCAATTAAAAACATTTTTTAAAGTTCCTACACAAATAGGCTCATGAATTTCATCTACATAAAAATGTATGATCTAAAGAAAACATATTACTAACTCTTAAAAATTTCTTGAGTTTGTCTCAGGAAAATCATAGGTGAGACCACCAAAATATAGTGTAACAGATGCATCTCAGCATTTCTAAATTATGCATATCATTAATTTTAATACTGAAGACATGGTATAGATAATAAATTATGATGCTCTCAATTTAAAATATAGTTAACCCTTGAACAATGTAGGCATTGAGAGTGTCTATTCCCTTTCAGTTGAATCTCCATATATAACTGTAGACTACTTCAAAACTTAGCTATCCTTGGTACCCACAGTGGATTGGTTCCAGAACCCTGGCAGATATGAAAATCCATGGATGCTCAAGTCCTCTATATAATATGGTACAAATCATTGTATGCAACTGGTCCTTTGCATCTGTGGACTCTGAACTATGGATAAAAAAAGTAGTTATTTATTGAAAAATGTCCCCATATAAATCAACACATGCAGTTCAAACCCATGTTGTTCAAGGGTCAACTGTATGATATTATTTCATTGATTTCCTTCCTGTCCTCCACCAGTGATGTGTCAAGTATCAATGGTAGAAAAGCTATTGTAATATCTGGGTCATACATGTTTGTTTCTTCTCGAAGCCACTTGATAGATTGACAGGTGGATATACATCAAAATGCTCTGCCTCTCACATTTTGGCATTGCAATGTGGGCAGGAATGTGAACATATCTTCATATTGCCATGACAGTAAATATGCCAGATTCAAACCTCATTCCCTGCGACACTGTGAAGAATTCTCCTCTGTGTATGTAGGCTGACATTCAGGTCTACTATTTTTATCACATCAGTTACAGTGGTCAGCAAGAAACACACACAATAACTCTACATTCTCTAAATGTTAAACAAGTGAATTAGCCCCTTTATGTACTGTTGTGAGAGCTCTATGTTTCATGGCTATCAACATATGACTATATAGATCATTGGAAGCTTAGAAATCTGGTCTAATTCTCAAAGTTTTTAAATTAAGGATAAAAAGTAATCTGTTTAACATGCAAACTATTCTTTAATGATATAGCCAATATATCAAAAAGTACAGTTTCCTCATTAAAAAAAAAAGAAAGTCAGCATGACTCCAACATTTGCAAGGTATAAGTGCCAGAAATGTAATACAAGAGTGGTTAAAAAAAATGAAGTTTATAAGTTTGAAACAAGCCTAGTTTTTTTTTTTTAAGTTAAAGATGATTAAAATAATTAGTTTGCAAGTCCTCAGAGTTAGATATTTAGTCATTTTTCAGACAATGATACAAATATAAAGATACAAATATATGTAGAATATAAACATAATATGGCAATCACCTTTCACAAATATGGAAAGTAAAAAAATGAAATTATACAAAAAATTAAACCTGAAAAAATATATTTTACAATATTTGTGTACTTCTTTCTATTTTTAAATATATGATTAAATTAAACTGATATAGTTCCTATTTTCATAGAGTTATAAGCTAAAATTGACATTCTGAGATCAGAAGAAGAAAACTCTAACATCTGTGAAAATAAACCAAGGAAGGTTAAAAATACCGTAAAACCTTATACAATCAAATTAACAAGGTAAGGGGGCTGTTACCATAACCTGAGCAACAGGGTTAGCTAATCTACAAAGAAAGTTTTTGCCACTTGCTAATACTCAACTCTGGGCAACTATGTGCAGACCTGCAACAATGTCTATAAGCTTTGAAAAGTAAGTTGAGATGACTTGAAAGTTCTCTTATAACTTTTATGTTCCATTGAAGACTTTAAAATGTCAAAAATATTTAGGCTTCTTTACATAGAATATGTACTAAAAACACCAAATGATTAATCAGCCTTCTCATATTTTATCTATTTCATTTCTAATTGCACAATACCCAATGCATTCACCAATAGAACCAAATATGACCAAACCGACATGAAGTACAGACTCAGGTATTGTTGTTCAAAGGATTAATTTTATTTCTAATTTTGACCATTTGTTATATAAAATGAACATATGTTTTTAATATCAAGGTGATTTCCAAATTATGTTAAACCACTGGGCATAGGGAAAATATGCTTTGAATATTTGAGTGATGTGGCAATCCCATTAATGTAGAGAAATACATATCCTGTAGTTCCACTCACAAATGATGTAAAACTTTATCAATTAAAAATTAATAGGTTAGCCCTAGCCCATTTGGCTCAGTGAATAGAGAATCAGCCTGTGTTATGAAGGGTCCCAGGTTTAATTTTGGTCAAGGGCGTATGCCTGGGTTGCAGGCTCAATCCTCAGTTGGGGGCATGCAAGAGGCAGCCAATCAATGATTTTCTGTCATCATTGATGTTTCTATCTCTCTCTCCCTCTCCCTTCTTCTCTGAAAGCAATAAAAATATATTAAAAATTAATAAGTTAGATAAATTTATTAATATTTTATTTAATTTTCTTCTACCCAGATAATTTGAACATAATAAGTGACTTAAAAAAACAAAACAAAAACACATCAAACTAAATTTTAGAATACACTTACTAAATCAAATCTATTTGGTATGTCTAAATTATATAATTCTCTAAACAATTCACCCAGACAATTGGATATACTGTCTTATCTCCCTCTATATCATTTCAAATAACAATTTTCTCAATCAATAAATACTTTAAAATTAAATTAGAATTTATTACTGATGTTTATTTTACTTATTTTGTCTTACATCAAAATAAATGAATCAATCAGCAATGAATTAACTTTCAAATTTCTGCAAATGCTTTTTGATTCAGAAATTAAATATAAAATAATATAAAATACAAATTTGGAATTCTTAATATCCTGCTTCAAAATGTGCAAAACCCCACTGCCCAATTAAAAGCTAATGATACTGTGGATTTTTGTAAAATCACATATATGGCAAGATTACTGGCTTAAATTTTCACATAAACAATCACTAAGTAAGTTAAAGAACACTATTATGGTTTTATTTAAATTTTTATTTCTTATTTAATAATTACTGAGTGGAAAATAAACAAATAATCAGTGTTATCAAATGTTTTCTCCACTTTGTGGTTATAATCAATTTTTCAGCTTTCTCTAAAGACTTTTTTTCTCAGTGACTTTTTGTTTTATTGTCTAAAGTTTTACCATGTCTTCTTTTCCCCCGATTGATGCCCATCATCCCCCAGCCCCCTCCACGCAGCCATTCCCAGCCCTGGCAAGCCCTGACTGCTCCAGCATCTGTGTCTGTTGGTTATGCTAATATGCATGCATACAAATCCTTGGTTGCTCTCTAACCCCCCACCTCCTCTGACATTTGTCTCTAGATCTATTTTTGTTCATCAGATTATGTTGATTATTGTATCCCACATATGAGTGATATCATGTGATATTTATCTTTTTCTAACTGGCTTATTTCTCTCAACATAATGCTCTCCAGTTCCATCTATGCTGTTGTAAATGGTAAAAGTTCCTTCTTTTTTAAAATAGCAAAATAGTATTCCATTGTGTAGATCTACCACAGTTGTTTAATTCACTCATCTGCTGATGGGCCCTTAAGTTATTTCTAAACAGCTGTGGTAAATTGTGCTGCTATGAACATAGGGGTGCATATATCCTTTCTGATTGGTGGTTCTGGTTTCTTGGGATACAGTCCTAGAAATGGTATTAGTGGGTCAAATGGGAGTTCAATTTTTAACTTTTTGAGGAAATTCCATACTTTCTTCCACCTTGTCTGCACCAGTCTGTATTCCCACTAGCAAGACTCCATAGGCAGCAAAATAGCAGACATATGTTCTAGCTGCGTCTTTACTGACACAACTCCTAGGGCAATGGGACTCCTAGGGCAATGGGACTCCTAGGGCAATGGGACTCCTAGGGCAATGAGAAAATAAACAAATGGGACTACATCAAAATCAAAAGCTTCTGCACAGCAAAAGAAACCATCAATAAAACAACAAGAAAGTCCACTACATGGGAGAACATATTTGCCCATGCTATTTAAGATAAGGATTTAATCTCCAAAGTTTACAGAGAACTCATACAACTTAACAAAAAGAAGATAAACAATCCAATAAAAAAAATGGGCAAATGACCTAAATAGACACTTTTTGAAAGAGGACATACAGAAGGCTGAGAGACATATGAAAACATGCTCAAAGTCACTAATCATCCAAGATATGTAAATCAAAACAACAATAAGATACCATCTCACACCTGTCAGAATGGCTATCATCAACAAGTAAATGAACGACAAGTGCTGGCTAGGATATGGAGAAAAAGGAACTCTCAGTGACTTTTTCATTTATCCTTCTGCTTTTCAGATTAAATCCTGGAGCTCATGGTTAAACACTTGTGCACCAATGATTTAACTGTCTATTTTTTTCAACCTTGATTTAAAAAATACAAATTTTATTGACTGTTTTAGAGAGAGGAATAGAGAGAGAGGGAGAACATCTATGTGAGGGAGAAACATAGATCGGTTGCCTCCCGCATGTGCCCTGGGATTGAACCAGAAACCGGGTTACATGCCCTGATCAGGAATTGAATCTGCCACGTTTTGGTGCATGGGATGATGCTCCAACTAACTGAGCCACACTGGCCAGGGTTCCATCATTGAGTTCTCGAAGAGCTCCATACTCACTGATATAATCTATATGTATATGAAAGGTTAAGGGACCTATCTGACCAGCCAACCAGTAGCTATGATGTGCACTGACCACCAGGGGGCAGATGCTCAACACAGGAGCTGCTAAGCTGTGGTGATCTGGCAGCCAAGGTGCTTGGGTGATGCACTCCAGAACCAGGGAGGAGGGAGCCCGATTCCGCAGTGCATCACCCGAGAACCACCCTCTTGCAATCTGGGACCCCTCAGAGGATGTCAGAGAGCCAGTTTCAGCCTGATCCCTGCAGACCAGGTGGAGGGACCCCCACCTGCCGAGGGACCCTGCTCACTCTGCAGATGCCCTTTGAGCCATGGTACCAACCCAGGTGCGGCTTGCCAGGGAGGGAATGCAGGAGGTTGGCTCCAGGGTGTGTCTGGCCTCTCTTGCCCAGTTCTGTCTTCCAGCCACCTTCTAATTATTTCCTTTCAATGTGCATGAATCTGTGCACCGGGGCACTAGTGTAATATAATTTGATATAGTAGAAGGGTAATATGCAAATTGACCCTAACAGAGGAATGACCGGGAATGACTGGTCCCTATGATGTGCACTGACCACCAGGAGGCAGATGCTCAATGCAGGAGCTGCCCCCTGGTGGTCAGTGTGCTTCCATAGGGGGAGCACTGCTCAGCCAGAAGCCAGCTCATGGCTGGCAGTGCAATGGCAGTGACAGGAGCCTGTCCCACCCTCCACAACAGCCCTAAGGATATCTGACTAATGACTTACGCCCACCTAAGCTGTTAGTCAGACATTGCCCAAGGGCTCCCGGGCTGCCAGAGGGGTGTCTGACTGTCAGCTTAGTCCTGTTCCCACAGGGAGTGGGCCTAAGTCAGCAGTCAAACATACCCCGAGGGCATATCCCTGGCTCAGAGACCTTCAACCCCCGTTCATAAATTTCGTGCACTAGACCTCTAGTGTTATATAATGTTAAGGACATTCCTTTTCTTAAATTCCTCCAGTTACTTGATAAACATCACTCCAACAATCTCTTTTTTCAAAAAGTCCCACCCTAGCTGGTTTGGCTCTGTGGATAGAGCGTCAGCCTGTGGACTGAAAGGTCCCAGGTTCAATTCCAGTCAAGGGCATGTACCTTAATTGCAGGCACATCCTCAATAGGGGGTGTGCAAGAGGCAGCTGATTGATGTTTCTCTCTCTGTCATCGATATTTCTGACTCTCTGACCCTCTCCCTTCCTATCTGTAAAAATCAATAAAATATATTTAAGAAAAAACATAAAAAAGTCCCTAAATATTTGAATCTGGCCATCCTCTCTGCCCTTTAATAAATTATCTCACTGACTTCTAGATACATTTGCCTACTTTCTGCTCAAGATGGTAATGACACATATCAAGCACATTATAACTTTATGGCTTTTTCACTAAGTTTTCTTTGCCTGTCATGATATTTTCCCAATTATTGGCAGGTTCTTTTCTCCTAATCATTCTGATTCCAGCTTAAATATCACCACCTCAAATATACCAACCTATTCTATAAAACATGATCTTGGTTTAATGTTTTGCTTAGCTTTTATGCCTTTCTGATATCATCTCATGCATTTCACCTTTTTATTTATTTATTTATTTATTTATTTATTTGGCAGGGACACATTTTCTGTTTTAATATGTCCTTTTCAAAGTATTTCCAAGAATAATGGGACAATAACCTTGGTATTCAGTGACTGATTAGTAACTGTTATTAACAATTGTATTTCAAGTTCTAACTCTAAAAAAACCCACTAGACAGTGTTTTCTTCAGTTGGTTTAGTACACACTTAGCTTTTAGCATATTCATTCTTCATCCATTCATTTGTTCAACAGATGCTTAGATAGGCAGGTTACTCTACATTTTCAAGTGGCTAGTTGAACCTGAGGTTTGTAAATTAAAACCCAAATACTAAGAAATGAAATTACTTTTGCTGCTGGTGTGTTCAACTCTTTAAATTCTATCATTTTTTTTCCCTTTTAATCTCTCTAATCACTCACACTTTAGCTAAGGTTCTAAATATTAAAATTGCCCTCAAGGACAATTCATTTTAAGGTCATGCCCAACCAGCTCCAGTCACATAGGAGATGTTAATTATGTTCTTTACAATTTTCTTTTAAAGATTTGACTAGCACCACTAATATGCAAATTATGTGTTTGGTTGTAGAATTAAAATGATATTAGTGAGAATGTTTGTTTTTTGAGCAATTATAAAATTTTTTCAACTAGTATCTCTATATTTTATGACCAGCAACTTTTTCAATGTGTACATTTCTGTTAAAGCTCCTATTTATTTTATTTGGTCCTACTTTAGTTCATTTCTTCATTTTATTGATATTTAGATGTTTAAAATATTTTAGAATGTATTACCACTATCGGACAAATAGTTTCAGTAGGTTTGTTCTAGAATCTCTGTACTTAAGACAAATAAATACTACACCAAATGCCAGTGTGTTGAAGAATGTGTCCTACCATTTGTAATATCATAAAAGAGCTTAGACAAACAAAATTCAAAGTATATTCTTGGGGAAAATTAAATGTGGAAACACAGTTAACATTAACATTATATATACCACAGAAAATAAATCTATCTAGGAAAAGTTATGCTGAAATAGGTATCTATTTACCATAGCAACTAACTCATAGGAGCCTACCTAGTTAGAATTACAGACTATATCTTAAATACCATTTGTCTCTTTGTGGAAATTTACTCACTTCTCAGATATAATACTTTG
This sequence comes from Murina feae, assembly GCA_004026665.1. Lineage (NCBI taxonomy): Eukaryota > Metazoa > Chordata > Mammalia > Chiroptera > Vespertilionidae > Murina > Murina feae. Next base: position 10,369 of record PVJC01042267.1, read on the forward strand.
ATGAAAGCAATAAACTTATGATAGTGAACATTGTATAAAACACAATGGAACACAAACAGTAAAATACTCATGATGGCAGATAAAGCAAATTCTAAATGAAAAAACAACATTGTTACTAGTTATTTGGGCTGTGCCTACACTACACTCAAATAAATCAACCAATGTATTATAAAATAATAAAAAAATCTGATTTCCATTTGTCTATGTTGTTATTTTATTAACTGAATTGACTGTTTTGGGTCTGAATCAATTTATTTTTTTGCTGTTGGGTAGAAACATTCTTAATGTTGGGTATGGGCATTAAATGGCAAAACAAACAACAAAACTGAGAAGAAAAATTACTGCAGCACAGATTTTAAGAAACATATTTTCCTGTTCACTGATCTCCTTTTATCTTCTGCCCATATGTTTCTGTGTTGCAGCTTTATCTCTTCCACACTTACGGAGTACTTTGGCAGGGAAAATGAATTCTGATGAGACAGTCTTGGTGATATTCCAGAAAGTTTTTAAGAAGTTCAGATACCAAACATGGAACCTGTATTGCTATGTGTTGCAGGGATTTAACCTCCACTTGTCTACAGACTGGCGTGTGTGTTTGATAGATAAGTGTGATTTTATGATGCATGTTTGTAATGCTTAGTGATTCAGTTGTCTTATTACTTTCAGACAGACTGGACCAAACCATAAGCTCATTTTTCAAAATTCACTGTATTTGGCTAAGTGAAGTATTTTTCATGTATGAGGAAGATAAGAAAGCTACATATCATAGTAATATGAGCAAAGAGTACATTGCAAGTACCTATAGGCCGTGTCAAGAGCAGCCATGCAAGTCCAGTCATGTAATACCAGCAGCAGTGATAATACCATTAGTACATTTACCCCTGGATGGCCACAAGACAGAACTGTTCTTTTATTCTCCCAGCAAAATGCCTTATGCAAATGATTTGCATATATTAGTATGCCAGAGAGCTGAAACTTTTCATATGGAATACAAAATTTGTTATCTTTCATGTCAGAAAGCATATATGACTCTGTGTATATAAAATTATAAAATATGAAACTAATCTATGATGACAAAAACCAAATCATTGGATGCCAGAAAGGCAGGAAATAGGAGATAGTGAAAAGGAGAGATTGCAAAGGGAAAGAAGAAACATTTGGCATGATTATAGTGATTGCTTTGTGGGTATCTACATATGTCAAAACATCATATTGTGTACTTTAAATATGTGAAGTTTATTATTGACTATTATACATCAAGACAATTCATTTTCTATTTCCACTTATTTTTAAATATGAAAAAATTTTAAATTATAGTTGACATACAATATTATATTAGTTTTAGGTGTATGACATTGTGATTATAACTTTATATAACACTAGGGGCTCAGTGCACAAAAATTTATTTGTTCACTCGGAGAGATCCCTCAGCCTGGCATTTGCCCTCTCACAGTCTGGGACCCCTCAGGGGATGCCCACCTGCTGGCATGCCTGGTCAGCATGAGTGAGAGGCTGATGGCTGTTTGCAGGCTGGCCAAGCCCACCCAGTGGGGACTCTCACCCCATGGGGGTGTGGCCAGCCTGGGTGAGGGGCTGAGGGCCGTTTTCAGGCTGGCCACATCTCCTTCAGGGTTCAGATCCCTACTGGGGTGCCTGGCCACCCTGAGTGAGGGGCTGATGGCTGTTTGCAGACTGGCCACAGTCCCTTCAGGGTATGGGTCCCTGCTGGAGTGCCTGGTCAGCCTGGGTGAGGGGCCGATGGCTGTTTGCAGGCTGGCCACAGTCCCTTCAAGGTGGGTGTGCCCCCCAACTGGGGTGCCTGGGAAGCCTAGGTGAGGGTCTGATGGCTTTTGCAGGTTGGCCACAGCCCCTTCAAGGTCAGTGCCCCCCTCCTTGGGGGTGCCTGGCCAGTTTGTATGAGGGGTTGATGGCTGTTTGCAGGCTGCCCACAGCTCCCATTGACCCAACGGCCCAGTGAGGCTGGCTAGAATCAAGTTTCTGGGGTTTATTTATCTTCTATAATTGAAACATTGTTGCCTTGAGCAGAGGCCAAAGCCAGACTAGGCAGGCAGTTTCCTCCATCACTGGTGCAATGGAAGCCTCCTGTTTGCTCTAGCTCTGTGGCTACCTGCCACCATCTTGGCCGGGTTAATTTGCATACACTCACTCTGATTGGCTGGTGGGCATGGCTTAGGTGTAATGGAGTGAGGGTCAATTAGCATATTATTCTTTTATTAGATTAGATATGAAGTGATCACCCTGAGAAATCTAGTATACATCTGATACCATAAATGGTTATTGCATTATTTGTCTGTCTAACTTATTTAACTCAGTACAATACCTTCTACATTCATCTACATTGTTGCAGATGGCAAGATTTCATTCTTTTCCATAGTTTAGTAATATTCCATTGTATACTGTGTCTTCTTTATCCATTTGTCTATTGCTGGACATGTAGGTTGCTTCCATATCTTGGCTATTGTAAATAATGTTGCAATAATGCTGCAATTAACATGAGGATGTATATATATTTTTGAGTTAGTGTTTTTTATTTCTTTGGATAAATACTCAGAAGTAGAATTTCTGGGTCCTTCTGAGTTTCTTTTAAGAGCTTTGTTTTAAAGTTAATTTTGTTCAATATAAGTATTGATACCCCAGTGTTTTTTGTTTGTTTCCACTTTAAGGAAATATATTTTTTTTTTATACCTTTACTTTTAGTCTGTGTGTTTTAATATTTTACATTTATTTATTTTATTTTATTGATTCTGAAGAAAGAGAAAGAGGGAGGGAGAGGGAGAGAGAGAGAATCAATCAAACCCACAACCTAGGTATGTGCCCTGACCAGGAATCAGACCTGTGACCTTCTGGTGCACATAACAACACTCCAACTGGCCAGGACTGTGTATGTTTTTGATCTGAAGTGGGTCTCTTGTAGGCAGCATATGTGTCAGTGTTGTTTTCTTATCCATTGAGCCATCATGTTTTCTGATTAAAGCACTTAATCCATTTACATTTAAAGTAATTACTGGTAGGTATGTAGTTATTGCTATTTTATTATTTATATTTTTATTTTTAAAGAAATTTATTTAATAACAGTCCTTGTAATACAGATTTGTTTTTAGCTTTAGCGTTTTCTTGTCTGAGAGAAAATTCTTAAAATTATTTTAAAGTGGTGATTTTTTTCATTTTCTGATCAATGATGGCAACATCCACAAATGGATTTTTTTTCTGTTTTCACTTGTCTTTTATTTGTATGTCAGATGTATTCTTTTTGTATTGGCTTAATGTGGTCAAAGGCTATTTAAAAATAATTTTTAACATGGAAAATAAGACAGGAGGAGTATTTTAAAAGCATACTCTGCATTTCCAGTTTTTTTTTAATGCTTGAGTTTACTGCTATTCATCTTGAAATTTCCTGATAAAGGGCAAGCCCATAAAAAGAGTCACTCATGATTTATGGGTGTCACACAAACCAAGCCCAAGACCTCTGCTGAAAATTGAGCTTATCCATGTGTGGTGACCCAATAAATGGTTGTCAAAGAGGAGGAGTAAAGATGAGAGAATTATTGCTTAATTCCTTTACAAAATATTTTAAAGTTCAGATATTTTTATTTATAATTGTTTCCTTATGATAGTTTAACAAGGCCAATAGAAAAACTTTAGCCTTAGAAAATTGAATACTATCAACCATGGCTACTTTAGGCACTATAAAATGTTATCTGTCACTCAATTTATTAAATACGCTTATTGGTTAAGATTATACAATATAGAAACAGAGAAACAGGGGTTGTCCTTATTGACTATATTTATCTGTCAGATATTACTAAAAATCATGATAGCTTTTATGGGTGTCAAATTTGAACAAAACACAATTGACTTCTGAACATCAGAAGTTATGTTCATGACCCCAAAATGATCACATAAGTCCTAAGATCAAATTTCTCAGATGTTGTTACCAAACGTTCACATACTAATACTTACCCACATATTGAATTTTTAGTTCCTTATCACAAATAAATCACACTATACTAATAGACTTGACCATATTGCCTTACTTATATAGATAGTGATACACGTACTGGTGCCAATGAGCTTGAGGTGGAAAATGTCAAAGTAGAGATTTTTTTTTTATTTATCTTTATTGTTCAGATTATTACAGTTGTTCTTTTTTTTTCCCCCATAGCTCCCCTCCTCCCAATTCCCACCCCAACCTCTGACCTTGCCCCCCCATTGTCCTCATCCATAGGTGTACAATTATTGTCCAGTCTCTTCACACATCCCCAACACCCTTAATCCCCGAAAATTGTCATTCCACTCCCTTTCTATGCCTCTGATTCTATTCTATTCACCAGTTTATTCTGTTCATCAGATTTTTTATTCACTTGATTCTTAGATTCACTCGTTGATATATATTTGTTGTTCATAATTTTTACTTACATTCCTTTTTCTTCTTCCTCATTCTCAAAGGATACCTTTCAGCATTTTATATAATACTGGTTGGGTGGTGATGAACTCTTTTAGCTTTTTCTTGTCTGTGAAGGTCTTTATCCGACCCTCAATTCTGAACGATAGCTTTGCTGGGTAAAGTAATTTTGGCTGTAGGTTCTTGCTATTCATCACTTTGAATATTTCTTGCC
>PVJC01042268.1:0-15004 GCA_004026665.1 Murina feae
CTTGCTATTCATCACTTTGAATATTTCTTGCCATTCCCTTCTGGCCTGCAATATTTCTGTTGAGAAATCAGCTGACAGTTGTATGGGTGCCCCCTTGTAGGTAACTGACTGTTTTTCTCTTGCTGCTTTTAAGATTTTCTCCTTGTCTTTTGCCCTTGGCATTTTAATTATGATGTGTCTTGGTGTGGTCCTCTTTGGATTCCCTTTGTTTAGGGTTCTCTGCATTTCCTGGACTTGTAAGTCTATTTCTTTTACCAGGTAGGGGAAGTTTTCTGACATTATTTCTTCAAATACCTTTTCAATATCTTGCTCTCTCTCTTCTTCTGGCACCCCTATAATTCTGATGTTCATACGCTTGAAGTTGTCCCAGAGGCTCCTTACACTGTCTTCATATTTTTGGATTCTTTTTTCTTTTTGCTTATCCATTTGGGTATTTTTCGTTTCTTTGTATTTCAATTCTTTGACTTCATTCTTGCATTCCTCTAATCTGTTGTTGGATCTCTGTATAATATTCTTTATTTCAATCAGTGTATGCTTAATTTCTATTTGGTCCTTTTTCATATCTTGAGGGTCTCATTAGATTTATTGAGGATCTCAATAAATTTATTGGCCATTTCTAGAAATTTCTTGAGTAACCTTATAACTGTGGTTTTGCACTCTATATCCAGTCATTTGATTTCCTCCATTTCTGTCATTTGTGATCTGTTTCTTTGTCTCTGCATTTTGGCTGCTTCCCTGGGTTGATAAAGTGGCTTTCTGTGTTAGGTTATCACTGAGAGGAAATGACCTCCAAGCCACTTGGTTATGTGAATCAGCTGTATCTCTACAGTGGGAGAACTTCTGTGCTGGAGACACCCTTATGAGGCAAGAGTTGTTCTGGTAAGCTGGCACTTGTATCTCCAAGGAGGTGCTATTTTTAGCTTCTGCCTGGGGCTTCCCAGCCTTTTATATGCAAAAGCCTATGCCTGCAGCTTGGGTGGGGTGGGGTCTCAGAGAGTCTACAGGGCAGAGCAACCAGCTATGGCCACTTCTCAGCCCTGTCCTAAGAGGCACCGGGTCTCAAGCTGCTCTGGAGTTTCTCCCTGCACTCAAAGGGTGCCAGACAGTCCAGCTCCTCCCCATATGATTCTGAGTCCCCAGAATCTCTCCTGAAACTGGATTTCAGAGCTGTTGGGAGCTTGTGCTTCCCACTGGTGTGAAATGCTTCCAGCCATTTCTGGGAGCCCTTTCTGCGAGCCCTTTCCACCAGCCCCTTTGCGCGTACCTCCGGACCTCTGCACTTTATTTCTGCACCTCCTCTGAGTCTCAGTCTCTTTCTTGTTGTATAATTTCCACTCAGCCAGCCTTCCTGTGGTCTGGGTGGTGTCTGTTTTTCTTTTTGTTGTTGTTTTAAAATAGTTGTGCACAACCGCAATTCCGGTGTTCACCTATGCCGCCATCTTGTTTTATTAGAATTATCACTGGCATTGTGGCAGGAACTCAGAGGTGACTTTCTCCCAGATGGGGAGGACAAAGAACCCAATAATTCTCTAAGAATATGTTTAAACTTTGAGGTAGAGAACAAATATTGAAAGCTTATTTACTTCCCACTTACAAATATTCAAAATTCACCCTTGAACATCTATTTAGTATAGATCTGAAATTTGTAGCTTTCATGTTTCTTGGTATTGGAAGGACATATATTTAATTTAGTAGTTAATGACTTTATACATAAAACAGGGAAATAATACAAACTCATAGGTTATTCAAATTAGAATTGATACATGTAATCTTCCTAATTAGATACCTAGTAATGATGATACTCAATAGTCATATCGCTTTATATGTGTTAGACCTGTTCTAAGTGCTTTTCATGTATTAACTCAATTGATGCTCATAACCACTCCATGAGGTTGGTGATACATTTAGACCCCTTTTATTGATAAAGAAATTAAGGTACATCAAGTCTTAACAACTTGTCCATGTAAGTGGAAGCATTGGGACTAAAACACTGACAGTTTAGCTCCAGGTAGTACATTATTATAATGTCATTTTAGTACCATAAAGAAATTGAAGTAGTAATCATATATATAGTATATTTGATAACCCCTAAAGCTACATTAATTAAATTAAACATCTGATGCAACTATTCATTCATGTAAGAAAACCAAAACAAACAAGCTGACTGCCTACTGAAATAATTTCACAGTGCATGGAAAAATGCAGTGGTGAATAAAACAGACTGTATCCACAATTAGCAGTAACTCAAAGAAGTTAAGTCATTTCTATATTGTATGAGAAATAGAATTCTTCTCTCTCTTTTACTTGTGGTGATATATACCTCCTTGCCACACTAACTTTGGGCTTAGTCCTGTGACTTACCCAGTGGAATGTTAGCAAATGTGCACATGCCATTTAATATGAGAAAGTTATACCCTGGGTAGGCATTGGTCCAATGAGGATATTTGAACTGGTATCAAAATAACAGGCCATGTGCTATGGTAAGACTAAGCATAGGGTATAAGAATAGGAGGAAATGACAGGAATACCTAAAATGGAATTGCATACCCTTAGACAGGTACCTTGGAAATGAAAACAACTCTAAGATTTTATATCATCTACATAACATTCAGAACAAATTCTACTCACTGCCTGCTCACAAGAATTTATAAATTATTCCTTTTTTTGCATTCCTTGTTATTTTATCATGTAATAAAAGCATCTACATGCTAAGTTGAGATAAACATGCTAAAATATATTGAGTTGAAAGTTCCCAATCTAAGATATTTCTCAAGTTGAATCTATAAACCCTAAAATTGGCAGTTAGTTATGAAAAATATATCCAACACTAAATTTAATATAGTAAGTCTTGGAAAGAAAGTATAATTAAACTTTATGAAACTGCAAATTGTGTAGGAAGGTCTCTAGAGCAGAGTGTTTACTTCATCAAGTAAGATGTTTTCTCCTTGTTATTCTGTAAAATAGGCAGGGGTACAATTGAAAAGAGTTTTTGGCCTCTTTTTTGCTAAAGTACTCATAATCATGAAACAGAAATGTGTTATCATTCAATATTTCAAGCATAATTTTCAAATAATTAAACAGGAAAAATGAGTAGCCTATTTAGAATATATATTGTTTGGTGCAAGTTCTTTAGGCTAATTGGGCAATTTTGTTGCCTCCAGTGAGTTTGTTAATTGATAATAAAAATATTATGTGAATATCATCCTGGAAAAATAAGAAATGGAAACAATTCTTACCTAGATCTTTTACGTGAAATTCCCTTTTAATACTAGTGCACCATATGCAATTCTATGTAAGTTCTTTTTTCTTATAATTTCTGAACTCGATTTTACATCTGCCATGGCTACACATTGTAAAGGCAAGATTGGTATACTCTCCTTGTCTCTACCAACTAAAGAATTTAAATAGCAGTTACCATTTCAAGAAGTCAGAAAATGTATCCCATTCTGCTCAAGAATGACATTCTGCTCATGTGTGGCATTGTAAAGATAAGTGTCAATTAAGCATAATTTATAGCCAATGGTTTCTCTACCCAGGGGAAATTTATAGACCAAGATAATAATATATACATGAAGAAATGTTCATTAAACACCTGTAGAGCCCACTATTGTAAGAGACATTTTACAATTTGTATTTAGCCTGGCTCAGTGGTTGAGCATTGCCATATGAACTAGGAGGTTAAGGTTTGATTCCCAGTCAGAGTACATGCCCAGGTTATGGGCTTGATCCCCATGAAGGGAGTGCAGGAAGCAGCTGATCAATGATTCTCTCTCATCGTTGATGCTTCTATCTCTCTCTCCCTCTCCCTTCCTCTCTGAAATCAATAAAAAATATTTTTTAATTTGTATTAAATTTATTGGAGGATATTGGTTAGTAAACTTATATAGGTTTCAGGTGTATAATTCTATAATGCATCATCTGTATATTGTAATATGTATTCACCATCCCAAGTCAAGTCTCCTTCTATCACCATTTATACCCCTTTACTTTCTTCTATATCCTCCCACCACTTTTCTCTTATAATCACAATTTTGTTGCCTGTGTCAAGAGTTTATTTTCTTTGCTTAATTCCTTCACCCTTTCACCCAATTCCAACCCCCTCCCTTCTGACAGCCGTGAGTCTGTTCTGTCATATATATATATATACATATACATATATATATATATATATATATATATATATATATATATATATATATATATATGTGTGTGTGTGTAGTTAGTTAGTTAGTTAGTTAATTTTGTTTATTAGTTTCCACATATTGGTGAGATCATGTGATACTTTTCTTTCTCTGACTGTCTTATTTCACTTAGAATAATATTCTCCAGGTTCATTCATGCTGTTGCAAAAGGTAAGATTTCCTTCTTTTCTTACAACTGAGTAGTATTCCATTGTGTAAATATACCACTGCTTTTTATCCACTCATCTACTGATGAGTACTTGGGCTGGTTCCAAAACTTGGCTAGTGTAAATAATATTGCAATGAGCACAGAATGCATATATTCCTTCAAAATAGTGTTCTATAATTATTTGGATATATTTCCTGAAACTGCTGGATCATAAGATGGCTCTATTTTTAATATTTTGATGTAACTCTATACTGCTGTCTACAGTGGCTGCACCAGTGTGCATTTCCACCAACAGTGCATGTGGGTTCTTTTTTCCACAGCCTCACCATCTTTCTCTGATGATTACTGACACTGAGCATATTTTCATAGTCTATTGGACATCTGTTTTTTCTCTTTGGAGAAATGTCTACTCAGGTCCTTTGCCCATTTTAAAATTTGATCATTTGGGTTTTAATGTTGAGTTTTACACATTTGAAAATAAATTTTATGTATTAACCCCTTATTAGATGTTTTATTGCCAAATATATGCTCCCATAGAGCAGGCTGTCTTTTCATTTTGCTGGTGGTTCCATTTGCTGTGTAAAAACTTTATTGTTTGATGTAGTCCGATGTGTTTGTTTATTATTTTGTTTCCCTTACCCATGGAGACATTTCAGAAAAAAATATTGCTACAAGAAATGTCTGAAATTTTACTGCCTATGTTTTCTTCTAGGTTTTTTATGGTTTCAAGTATAACATTTAATCCATTTCAGTTTATTCTTGAGTGGTGTAGAAGGTGGTCTAATATTATTTTTCTTTCATATATCTGTCAAATTTTTCTACAGCATTTATTGAATGGACTCTCTTACCTTCTTTGTCAAATATTAATTAATCATAAAGCTGTGGGATTATTTCTTGGCTCCATTGATCTATATGTCTGTTTCTATGTTAGTACCATGCTGTTTTGATTACTATGGCCTTGTAGCGCAGTTTGATAGGTAATGTGATCCCTCCAACTTTGTTCTTTTTTCCTCAAGATTGATGTGGCTATTCCAGGTCTTTTGTGGTTCCATATAAATTTTTGGAATATTTTTTCTAGTTCTGTGAAATACAATGTAGGATATTTTAAAAAGTGATATAGGTAGTATTTAGTATCTTGACCTCTTTTCTAGTTGAGGTAATGAAGCATAGAGCTACGACAAAGTTGTTCTAAGTTATAGAATTTGGTGGTGGACGTGGGAACTTAGGTTATTTCCTCATGATTATTGGCCTTTTCCTTTACATAAGTTCTCTCAATCAACTTGGCATACACTCTTTATCATCATATTTAGTTCTGAGGACACAGAGATAAACAGGACATGAACCTTACCCTTGAGAAACTCATGGTCTGATGAGATGGACAGATATGTAAACAGTTAAATATATCACAATCAGATGATTCACCACAAGTAAACATAACAGCCCTCCCCCCATCTCAGTGGCAAACTCTTAATGGAACATATCACATTATGACATATAAATTAACATTAGAATATTGAAATTTAGAGGTTGAGTAATTTGAGGTAGATCTAAGCCTGGAAGGTTTTGTCATTAGTTAAAAGTCTGTTAACGTAAAAAAACACACACATTGACACCCATAAAGAATTTTTGTGTTTATTTGAGCCAAACTATGGACATATGCCAGGAAGCGGAACCTCAATAAATTGAAATAATGCTCTGGAGAATGGTGGGTTCCACTTGTATTTATACATTGCAATCAAAAAAGGGATGTAGGTGCGTTACATGATATTCATTGGTGATAGATTAAAGAGGTGGGATAAAGTAAAGCAGGGGAAACCCCTGAGATTGGATAAAAATCAAAATGATGGACACATACTTAAGTGGGTGCAGGAAAAATTAACATAATAATGAAAGAATTTGTGGTACCTGTCCTGGTGCCCAGCACATTGGTTATGCTCCAGGGGCTCCAGAAAAAGGGAAGTTATAAGTTACCCAGACATTTCAAGGGTATGTTATTATAGAAGCAAAAAGACAGAAAGCCTCAGTTAAAGGTTGACCTTGTCAGTGAAGATACCGGCCTAGGATGTAACTGTCCACCTTAACTGCTTTTAGTTAAAGTTTAATTGCAGACCATCTTTGGTGGCTACTTTAGGTCTGAGTTTGCAAGACTGCCATGCAGGCCTCCCCTGAACTTGTCAGGTCAGTATGTGGACCTTTTTGCCCACAAGTCAAAGCAAAGCAAAGAAAAAATTCTAACCCATTAAGAAGAAACTATAGCAGGCAAATTTCAGTGCTAACACATCAGAGGAAACAGAACTTTGTTAGGGTCCATATTTTAAGATTCCATATTGTAACACTAGGAATATACAGCAAGACCTGCATAACTCTAGCTTTTAATATGGTGTACATTAAAATCTGAAATTTGGGCCTATGCAAGAGGTTGAGAATTTTTGCCAAATTTCAAGGAGTTGATCAATTTGCATAATATACCATGCTTTTTGTTTTAAGCATGGGACCCAGAAGAGAACCACAGAAGATGAAAATATCAGGACAATGATAATAGATTAAGATGAGGATAGAAAGCAGATACTTCTGACTAGTATTTTATGAATTACTATTTAGATTGAGGTACAGATTATGAGGAGGAAACTGGCCTTGCAAGGCATGTCAGGCCATAAAAACTGTGAACAATGCACTGCCCTGTGGGGGGAGGGAAGGTCATTATCGCTGGCCCCAGGACAGATCATCAGGTATGGCCTGGGGACTCCCAATACCTGGGGGCTTTCCTGTAAACCCATCAAAGGGGGAGGAACCATATCTGCATGACAAAGAACCCAGAGGGTTATAAAAAGTGAAGCCCTCTGTGTGTTTCTTCACTCTGATTAGGAAATTGTTCTCAGAGTCCACTAGTGTTAATAAATAGGGTCCCTCCCTTTCTCTAGGTAGTGCACTTGGTATTTCTTTGGTCTTCTGTAATATATGGTTCCCCATGACTGGGAAGCTAATTGCATTTTGGCTTTGTTTAGCCTCTGGTAAGTGGACAGGGTTTGGGGCCAGAGGGTGTGGAATAGGCCTCTGGGAGGCTCACACTGCTGATTTTAGCAGAATTGAACCAGAGGGAACTCCAGACACTCCCAGACTTCAGCCCAGGACCTGGCTGACATCTGAAGAAAGTGGACAAACACCTCTGGACCTCTCAACAGAATTTGTAAGGTAGGGAATCCAGTCAGTCAGGCCCACTCCAAGTGAGTGGAAAGGGGAGCTTTATCACCTCCCTGGAAGTCATAGGACTTCATCAGGTAAATCAAGAATCAGGACTACAGAGGTGAGGGAATTTAGATTCAATTAAGGAATTATGTGTTCACTCTTCGGTTTGTGTGTGGGACTAGCCAATTTGCTACCGAGAAGGGAGGCTGGATACAGCCTTAACCCCTCTGGTAGGTTCTCACCGGGACATCAGTTGAGAATTCTGGTCTGGGGCGTGAGTGCCCCTATGCCCATCTGGGGAGTTGGGCATTATCTGCTCAGCTCCAGTCTGGGCTTGTCTACTAAGAGTGTGAGTACAGATGTTTGTTTGTCTTGGCATAATTATCTGCTGATTAACTGGTCTGTGTGGAAACAAAAACGACTTTGATTTTCTGTTCTCTCATCTGGTTAAATTGTTTGAGTTGCTGAAGGCTGAATCCGTGATGTTCTGCAAAAGTCTCAAGCAGTGCTGTTGAGTTAGTTTTCTCAGAGACTTTTGCTCTCTATCATGGGAGGAATCAACCCACTTAGTAAAAATTTCTGTCTATGTTTGTGTACTAAGGACTTTGCTTTGCTCTGTGATTTTGCTGTTAGGTTGAAATTTTGGAATTCTAGGGTAGATTTAAAGGTATTTGTGGCTTTTCTTGTCTGACTGGGACTTTCAGGGTGGGGCTTACAGCTCCACAGGGCAGAGAGATTTTATAGGCCCTGCTCCCTGCCTGTGCTGAATTAAAAATCTTTTATGTCAGGAGACCCTCCAAGCTTTTAGTAAAATTTCCCTGCACCGTAGTCATCCTCTGCCTTCTTTTCTAGGCCAACTAAGAGTAATTTTCCTCCACAGGCCAGAACCTATCCTCTGAGAGGGAGGGTTTCTATAGTGACAGCCTGTAGGTTTTTCTGAAACTCCCGCTGTTTCTATTTCTCCCCTCTGTAGGAATTGTCTTCCTCTAACTCACAATAGGAAATAATACAGGCCAGTGTCATTTGGCTTGCTGGTTAAAAGAAGACAACAGGCCCTGGAATCTGTAAAAGTGGCCAGGAATGAAGCTGGTCAAATGGACTGAAAGCTTCGGTACCTGTTGCTGCTAGCAGAGGAGGGGCTGATATCCCCTTCCAGTGCACTCCTTGGGAGAGGCCTGATCACTGCTCTGCCACAAGGGATAGGTGCGAAGGCAGGGGCCTGGTACCCAACCCACTACCACAGGAGCACTTTGTAATATGCAGGGCTGTTTCTAACTGCAACTCTGGCTGTTTTGGACTAGCAGCTTATGGCAGGACCCTGCAACTAGTACACAAGGTTAGTAAAAGGGCAAAGGAAAGGTGTTCTCCCTGGACTCGGGAGGGAGCCTTCAGGACTTTGAGATTCTCCAAGAGAGGAGAAGTCTGACTGAGGGACTGGCCAAGACCCCGTTGGTTTGGGAGGACTGGAGGCTGCATATTGAACTTGTAGACTGCAATCTGCTAGGCAGAGATCCAAGCCCAGTTGTATAGGGGTTAGTTAAGCTACCTGTGTACAGCAAAGCAACTTTCTCCCGTGCCAGAATACATTTTGGGAAATTGAACAAACTGTGTTTGTGGCTGGAAAGAGGAACCAGCCACCATGCACAGCCCTGACAGTGACCTGCAGAAAACTGTATAATAGACTTAGAAGATGCCTGCATCTTCATGGACATGGCTCCAGAGAGACAAGGAACTTGTGACTCTTACTATTCTAATTGCTACAGTTTGTCTCTGCCAGGTCACAAGCCCACCTCCTTCTGTGCTCAGGCCTCATCATCCCTCTGACAGACAGCAAGGATCTCTTGTCTCTGAGAGAAACTTCTGACCCACCTCAGCATGAAAGTAATTACAGAAGAGAATTTCAACACCCATTTCCCTTGAAAGAATTCAGAGCCAGGATCATTGAGGAAATATATTAGGCAGTAAGACAGACATGAGTGGAGCAAGGATGATGGACCAACTGGCACTACCAGATGTGTATGTGAGACAAGGGGCATAGCCAAAGGGGCCCTCACCCAAAGTCTTGGGCCTTGGAAAAGACCAGTGGCCTACTTGTCCAGAAGACTCCACCCTGTTGCATCCGGTTAGCCTGCTTGCCTCTGGGTGGTAGCAGCCTCAGTACGAAGTTGAGGCTTTTCTCGGGAGCACACTGGAGTGCTGGATGTCAAATGCTCAAGTCATCCAGTTTCAGGCTCTTCTGCTACCAGCCTCCTTCCTGATGATGACCCTGAGAAACTTTTACATACTGTTTAGAGGTCGACGACTTTGTACAGACAGCCTACTTGGGCCTCACTAACACCCCACTGGCATCGCATCTCTGGATGAGTACTTACAGGCTTTATAGTCTACCCAGAAAGCAATCCAGAAGCACATCCGAGACATTCTGCCTTCCAACCTGGTGACTCTGTTTGGGTAAAGACCACCCAAGGACTGACTCCTACCTGGAGGGGGACCACATACCATCATCCTGATCACGCCCACCACTATCAAGGTTGCAGGAATGAACACCTGGATACCAGAAACACCCCTTGCAGATTCCTTGCTCCATAAGGCTAAAAGAAGCTTGTGGGACAAGGAGGGGGGAATGAGGAGGAAACTGGTCTTGCAAGGCATGTCATGTCAGGCCATAAAAACTTCGAACAATGCACTTCCTGGGGGGTGTCGTTATCACTGGCCCCAGGACAGATCACCTGGGAGCCTTCCTGTAAGCCCATGAAAATGGGTGGAACCATATCTGCAAGACAAAGACCCCAGAGGATTATAAAAAGTGAAGCCCTCTGCATGTTTCTTCATTCTGATTTGGAAATTATTCCTGGAGTCCACTAGTATTAGTAAACCGAGTCCCTCTCTTTCTCTCAGAAGCGTGCTTGGTATTTCTTCAGTATTCTGTAACAATTTTGATCTAAAACAGTATACACACATTTTATGTGAATATGCACGCTTTATTTTATTATGCAGTAAGTAATCTCTATAGATATAAGTAGTTTCATAGGATGAAATTATTCCAATTCCAATAAGTGAGATAGATAAATGTATAGAAACATAAATATGGATATATAGACATTTATAAATATGGTATAGATAGATCCAGACACGTATATGGTTACAGATAGAAAAAGAAGTGTACCACAAGTTGTTGGGGTTCTCAAGTCCCTCAAGTGAACTCTGAATACCCTTACAAGAAAGAAATTTCAATATTTAGGAAGAAACTTAAAGATGGTTTAAAAATTATAAGTAGTTTTAAAATAAATTAATTAGGGTAGTATTAACTAAATAACAAATAATGATGTATAAATGAAAAAATGTTATCCACTGGTAGAATGACATAACTAAATTTCTTTTAGTCTTGTACATACTTGAGGTGTACATAAACACTATACTTGGGTAATTAATTCCATTGAAGAAGCTTTATTTCAAGAACATAAAAATAGAGAAAAAAGAACTTTTCACATTCTTCAAATGTTAAATGGAGATAGTATTGCTTAGTTTACTGAAACATGGAGAGGATTAAATGAGACTATGTAAATCCCTTGGCACAGGATGGTTGTTTTAAGTTAGCTCACTTCCTTAGTCCAGCAGAAAACCTTACCTTTAAGGGTGCAACTATGCCAATGGTTAAGTTAACTGTAGGAGAAGTAAGAACAATTGCAAGATGGTATTGATTTGTTGAAGAAGGATGAATTAAGCAGAGCCATAGATCAATATAAACATAATATATACTTTTATTTAGCTTATATTTTATGTGTTGCAGAAGACCAAAGAAAACCAAGCAACACTTTACAAGAAAATGAGGGACACTATTTAAGCTGGCGGAGTCAGGGAATAACTTTCCAAATCTGAATAAAGATGCACTGTTCACAGTTTTATGACCTCTGTAACAGGTTCTGCAAGACCAATATCTGGGAAGGAGGTAGTGACTTAATTATAGGTTATCAAGAATGTACACTAAGCTTGCTAGCATGGATTCCAATTGCTAGCCTTCCAAATATCAGGGCTACATTAGAATTAGCCCTTTTTAGCCTTCTCAATTTTATATTATTTAATTTTTATGAAAAATTAATTGAGCCAAACAGAGGATTCACCTGGAAGCAATATCTCAACACAGTAAGATAAATACTTTGAAGAATAAATTTGCAGGTTTTTAAATGCATTTAAGATTAAGGAGGGAACTAAGAAAGATTACATGAATGTGGGAAAAAAACAAGGTGGAGATAAGATCACAGGTTATTTAAGATTATGTGCTCCTTGAGGGTGGTAAAACTTTAGAAGAAAAGGTGTGAAAGGAGGGGTGTGAAAGGAAGAATTTCAAAGGTGCATTGACTTAGATGCACAGAAATAAAAGGGTTTGCTTAAAGCAAAGGGCATGACTATCCACCATGACCTTCCCAATTAGAAATTTATGATCAGTTCACTCAGTGAGGTTACTTTCCTTAGAAACCCTTTTATTCATCCATAACGGGATGTGAGTTGAGGCTGAATTTTCCCACAAAGGAAGGGCAGATAAATAGAAGACAGCTGGATCTTGTGGCTTTCATTGTAAAAAAACAACCACTCTGTATCATTTCTGTCCTTTCAACTATCATGACCTGAGTTTACCTACTGTCTTATTTTTCTGCATTTAGAATCTAGTATAACACACGAGCCATGAAAAGTATTAGTATTTATCTTATACATATTGAGTAATAATAGTTAGACTATATAGTAAAGCCCAAAGGACAAATATTCTTATGACTAATTAGTAGACAGGTAAAGACAATTAAACAAAGAGGATATTAGATTCTGAGTTCAATATCTATCTGTAAGTATACAGGACTTGTCAATGTCTTGAAATAACTATGTACCTCTGGTCTCCCTGGTTTCTTGCCCTCAAAAAGTCTTTGTAGATAGGAGATGTCCATTCTTGGTTAGGGGCCTGATAAGGTCCCTTCCAATGAGGTTGGAGAGTATCTCTTATTTGATGAACTTTCCAATAAAATTTTTAGGTGGCAGTTAATGATCTTTAAAGGTCTTAGTCTCCCAAGACCTCACCAATTTCACGAAATGCAAAATTAGGAACAGGTGGGGAAAAATGGTCCTTTGCTTGTACCTAGCACCTGGTCTGGGTAGGCAGGGAAAATTAAGGTATTAATTGGAAAGAAATTTGTTTGTGAAAATAGTATACCTATATGTTCATAGGTAATTTCTAAATTATATTACTTGAGATTTTTAAATATTCCAATCAGTTTTTAAATGCATATGTATAATTTTAAATAAATATCATCTATATATTTAGACCTAAGCAATTTATATTTTTGCTAATATTGTAAAATAGTTGCTTCATTAAATTCATTAATATATTATTGTTGCTATGTATGAATAGAACTGATTACTGCAGATTAATTTTTAATCCTGTGCCTATAATAATCATATTTTTTATTGTTCATTCTAATTATGTTCCAGCCAGTCCCCTGAATGTGTTACATAATCTGGTCTCCCACTTTGAAAGGTTAAAACTATTATTACACTGTATTGCCTTAAGGTATTGGGTATAATTTCCGGAACAATGTAGAAAATAGCAATAAGAAGAGGCATTCTTAACTTTCTCCTTAACATTAAACCTGTAAAAATTCACTACTGAAATATTTTTTATCACACTAGTAATGTACATTTCAATCCAGGTTTATTAAACATTTTTATTTTTCAAGGTTTTTCTATTTAATCAAATGGATTTTTATGGTAAATTTACATGGTTATAGTTTTTATTGTACCTATTGCTGTACTGTATTAATAATTTTTATATTGTTAAACTATTAAATTATGGAGCAAATCTACACCAGGGTTTTTATTATCATTTAGTAAAATCATAGATTTTTTAAATAAATATTTTACATTTAATTTAATTTATTGAATCAAACAAATGTTGTATTGAAGTTATTGTTATTTTTAGAGGATGTTTGTATTCATCATTTTAGTAGTTAGCTTTTGCTAGATAAAGGAACAGAGCACTCCAATATGTCTATGGCATACACAACACAGAATGTATTTTTCTCACTTCCCACAATTTACATGTTGACTGTAGTTCTGTGGCTCCATTCCATTGTCTTCATCATCCTAGAATCCAAACTGAGAGAGAAGCCCTTATATTTTACTAGTGGCCCAGTGCACAAAATTCATGCACATTAAAAGAGAATTCATTAGAGGAAATATTTTAATATAGCTATTAGCCTTTTCTGTATAATAGAAGTGCCAGAGATGAAAGAAAAATAGTAAAATGTATATAAAAATCTTCCTCTTGTCAGAGTCTGGGGCACACCACAGGACCAAGAGTCAAGTGCCTACCCACCTGAGTGCACTTTGAAATCACACAAGACCCAGACCTGGCTGGCCCCACCACCATTGGGCAAGATCCAGATCTGACTGGCCCCATCCCTGTTAAGCCATGCCAGGTGAGGGATGCAGCCTCAGGTCCTCCTTCAAGCCCTGCTGGGTGGGGGGCATGGCCTGAGGTCCCCATTTAAGCTCTGCTGGGCAGGAGGTGCAGCTGGAAGACCCCTGTCAAGCTCCACTGGGCCTCAGGTCCCCTGGCCCAGTGCCAGGGCAGGGGGCACAGCCTCAGTTCCCCTGGCTTGGGGTGGGGGGCATGGCCTGAGATCCCTCATCAAGTCCCACTGGGCCAGGTGTGTGGCCTCAGGTCCCCTGGCCCAGCGCCAGGGTGAGAGGCATGGCCTCTTGTCCCCCACCCTGGCCTAGTGCCATGCAGCCTTATGTTCCAGCTATTCACTTGTTACAATTTGTTATGGAATCCCCACCTCTGCTGTGAGCGCAACCATCTTGTGATGGAGTGACAGAATGAGGGTCATTTTGCATATTACCTCTTTATTATATAGGATATTACTAGAAGGAAAAAGGCAAAAGAGCTAGCAAAATTCAGCAATAGCTCTAAACCTTTTGCTGGGAACTGTTGCACATGATCACGCTCACTCACACTTCATTGATCAAACCATTTATGTGGACAAGCTTGATATAAATGAGGAACCATATTTCTGCCACAGAGAGTTACTGCACATTACATGACAATGGACAGAGATATATGATTTTCTTACAGAGAAGGAAGACATAAATAACAGAAAAAAATTACCAATTCAATCTACCAAAATAATCATAAGTTTGCTTGGTAAGGCTCATTTTAGTTTTATCTTTGTCATATTTCATGTTGTTTTTTTCCAGGTATGCTAACCTTTTAAAATAAATCAAAAAGCTTCTCATATTCTTTTCTTAAGAATGCACACATACACAAATATATATATACAGTCAATTTGTCCTATTCTTGGTAGTTATCCTATATAATAAAAGGGTAATATGCAAATTGACCCTAACAGCAGAATGACTGGGAATGACTGGTCACTATGACACACACTGACCACCAGGAGGCAGATGCTTAATGCAGGAG
>PVJC01042269.1:0-14999 GCA_004026665.1 Murina feae
CACGGGTGCCATTTTTACCTCACGTGCCCGAGTGGTGCAGAGCCTCCCTTCACACGGCCAAATCTTGGTCTGTTTGGGCCTGATAAATTCTGCTGGCTTCACCCTGACAACTCCCTGAGACTAGCGGGTGGTAGTTAGACCTGGAATGCCCTGGGACATTTGCTGAGTGGCCTCAGACCCAGCACTGATGGTGAGTTTGAATCTGTTATTTATCTGGTGAACACCGCTTGCCCCTACATAGTGACTCAGCGAGAACCTACCTCATGCAACTGTAGTGCCACCAGAGGCTCTTGCAGTGATTGAGCCTAACAGGCAGTCGGCCTGTGGAGACAGGTGGAGGCTGAAATTGGGGTGCCTTGGGACTTTTGCTGACCTCCCCCTGGGCCTGGTGCTGGTGTACAGCTTGGTCCTTCCTGCACTCCGAGGCCCAGCAGAGGCATCCACAAACTGTTGATCACTTTGTAGCTTCAAACAGGTTGCCCAGGGCCAGTCTCAGGCAGCATCTGACATTGGCCAGCACCATAGTCCATCCCAAGAGGCCCCAGAACCAACATGCCCAGTGGCCAGCTTCAGACAACATCAGAGCAGGATCCATTTAACTTCCCAAGTGACATATCTTGGCAGGCACCAGACCCTACTGAGGCAATTCCGTTTCGTCTAGTTAGCACCTGCACAACAGCTTATAAACTGAGGTATGGGCTGATCAATCTCCACAGTCAGCCATCCTGAGGGTCGACCCCACACAGGAATAGGCCCGTAGAGATCAAGACTCAATTACAACAGGAGGGCCCACATTAACCCACATAAGAGACATTCTAGAGCACCCATCTTAGGTGATTAAGGAGATGCCACTGGGTTCCACACAACATCGGCTATATAAGGCCATTCTACCAAGATTAGAAGTCAGAGCAGAAACAAACACAAAGAGGTAACCCAAATGGGGAGACAAAGAAACACCTCTCAAATGAAGAAATAGGAGAAATCTCCAGAAAAATAGGTAAATGAAATGGAGGCAAGTAACTTACCAGATATAGTTAAAGAAAAAATGGTTCAAGGAAGTTCAAGGAACTTCAGTGAGAACTTCAACAAATAGATAACAAGCATTAAAAAGGACACCAGAAAAAAAGAAGAATACAATATCTGAAATGAAGAATACACTAGGAGGAATAAATAGTAGCTGGGATGAAGCAGAGGATTGAACCAGTAATTTGGAATACAAGGTAGAAGAAAACACCCAGAGCAGAAAAAAGAAAAAGGAATTTAAAAAATGATGATAATGTAAGGAACCGTCTACCCCAGCATGTGCCCTAATCTGCAACCTTTTGGTGCATGGAACAGTGCCCCACCAACAGAGCCACACTGGCCAGGGCAGTACTGTTTCTTAATACCAAACCAGATAATAGAGGAGACTTCCTGAAAGCAATTTGAATGGCTATAGGTGTTTAAGTAGCATTTATGATTTTTTATTTATGAAAATACTCCCAAAGTTTGTTTATGAGCTGAACAGATTGCCAAGGATGTTATTTTATATTTAAAGTCCCTCCACAAACTGTTGAAGAACAAAGAAATTCCTCAAAAAAGTGATAGATCTAGATCACTAGTTGATACAGAAGCACCCTTAATCCCAACTTCTTTTTTTAAAAATTGATTAATTGGTTTTAGAAAGAGAAGAAGGGAGAGAGAGACATTGATTTGCTGTTCCATTTATTTCTGAATTCATTGGTTTATCCATGGATACACCTTTATGGGATAGGACCCGCAACCTTGGCATATCGGGATGAACCTCTAACCAGCTAAGGGCCCTAGCTTCTTTTTCTTCCTCTATTTATCCTGCGTACCATGTCCCCCTGAATAGCTCATGTATCAGCCCCAACTAGAATAACTCAAGTAGACCGAGTTTATTTTGGACTCAGTTACTGCTTTTGATGAGACACTGTGTGATGGTGTTTTTGGTGAATGGACAATTCACCTTTCACACTGACCTGCCTTGGTGTAATTTCTTCCTCTGGCTCAGAGCCCCTCATTTGGGGCAATCTTGAGAGTTTCGTGGTAACTTATCAGTGTGAGAATAGCTCAGTGAACCATTTTCCTCAGTTAGAATATCGTAGTTTGGAAAAATTTTGTTCAGTTTAGTTGACTTTAATGTGCCACAGTCAATAAAATTTAAGATTACACCAGAGAGCAGGCAGATTTCCTTCCAAAGGCCCCGTCTGCTGCTAAAATGCTCTGCCCATACAGTTTTAGTAGCAATTCAGCCCTTTTCTGGAATCAGTTGGTATATCTTCTACGTATTCTTTGTTATTTATTAGTCTTACTTAGCTAATGATTTCAGTTCTGTCTCTCAGGGAATGACTAAAGCTGGGTGAAGCTTATTATTTTAAAGTATATGTTACATGCAGCAGAAGAGAACTGTCATAGAAAATAAAGGGTTGGGCCAGGAGGGTGAAAACACAGTAATTGTGTTCAGGCGTCCCCAGAGATCTTGACTCATATTGAAGAAATAATGCGATTATGATTAGTCATTCTTATTATTCTTAGAAACTGGTAATTATAAAACATTGAACCCGAATACTACAGTTTTAATCATTATGAGAAATAGCATAAAATATTTAAATGTTAACTAGAATGAGTGTCTGTTTTTCCTGTCATCATCATCACTTATATTTCAAAAGCTCATTTACATTGTTTTTCAGTTTTGTGTGTTCCCGTTGTTACAAGCATTTTTTCCCCCCTTAGCCCTGTGTAGCAGAGTCTGTGGTTCAGACCAGGAAAGCGAGGCCCAGTGTGATTTCCCGCTTCCCTTCTAGCGTCAGGAAGGGCCCACTGTGTGTGGTACAGATTCCCATTGTTTAGTTTCGCTGAACTCCTTCTTAGGATTTCTTACCCAACCCTTTTTCTGTGTTTTATCCTGCCTTCATTCTATTCTCATTTTCAACACTGCCTACTTGTTTATCGGTTTACATAAAACACGCCTT
This sequence comes from Murina feae, assembly GCA_004026665.1. Taxonomy (NCBI): domain Eukaryota; kingdom Metazoa; phylum Chordata; class Mammalia; order Chiroptera; family Vespertilionidae; genus Murina; species Murina feae. The sequence continues at coordinate 2,976 of PVJC01042269.1, forward strand.
TTTGTATATGTGCCTGGCCCATGCATGTCTTTTTATTATTTATAAACAAGAGACCCGGTGCACGAAATTTGTGCACTCGGGGTGGGAATGGGGTCTCTCAGTCTGCCTTGCACCCTCTCACAGTCTGGGAGCCCTCAGGGATGTCCGACTGATGGCGGTCAAACATCCTTAGCACTGCCACAGAGGTGGGAGAGGCTCCCACCACTGCCGTTATGCTTGCCAGCCATGAGCCCGGTTCAGGGCTTCTGGCTGAGCAGCGCTCCCCGTGTGGGAGCCCATGGATCACCAAGGGACAGCTCCTGCATTGAGCATCTGCCCCTTGGTAGTCAGTGCACATCATAGCAACCAGCCGTTTCGCTACTTGGTCAGTTTGCACGTTAGCCTTTTGTTATCTAGGATGCCACGTGTTTTGCACGGAGGCTTTGCTGTGCTCTGAATCCTCCCTTAGAATCCACCGGTGGTGGCTCGTTTGTCCTAAATCTTCTCGACTGGCCAGGCAGAGTCCCTGTCATATTGGAGGTTTCCAAGGGCAAGCTGTGAATTCCTTGGGTGCTGTAAGTGTCCAGCTGCAGTATGTGAAGGAAAAATGGAGCCTGGGATGGAATTTATATTCCTAAGTTTAACTAACTTCTTATTCTTACTTGCCTTTTAAAATACCCATTATTTTATTTCCTGTCCTTACTTTGTTTCTCCCCAGAGTGACACCCCTGTCCTCCCAGAATGTGGTGATTCATCACGGCCAGACCCAGGAATATGTGCTCAAGCCGAAGTACTTTGCAGCCCAGAAGGTGCTCTCAGGAGAGCAGTCCACTGCAGGTTCGTTCCCTTTAAGATACGGGCCGGATCAAGTAGCTGCACCTTTCCAGTGTGAGTATCGTCCAGCCAATCATCTCTCTAAGTTACAGTAGAAACTTAGTCTGAAAACACTTTGGTTTCGATGGCTTGAATGTGTCACAGTAGATAAAATTTTAAAATCACTTAAATAAACCCACATTGGTTCCTAAAACAACCAGACAGCAGCACTGTTTTTTTATTCAGAGGAAAGGCCGTTTGCTTGGCTGTCGGAAAAGAATCTGAAGTGGCCTGTAATTCCGTGCCTGCAAGATGGTCCCATGTCTGAGACACGTGTGTTCTGATTTTAGATACAGCTGTATGCCTGCCGTGTTTACGTTGGTACAATATGTAGGGGGCTGGCCAGGATGCGTTCCTCGTGAGACGTGTGGCATGCCCCGCGCTATTCTCTGAGCACGCCTGCAGTGGGCATTGTCCTGTTTTGGGGTCCACGTTGCAGTGTATCAAGCAGATGGCGTGGCGGGTTTTCCTCTGGGTTTGTAAGGAGCCATTGTCTCAGTGGCCAGCGTGGTGAATCTCGCACCATGTGGGGAGCTGGAGGACGAGCCCTGGCTGCGAGGGCGGGGAATGTGATGATTTGCAGTGCAGGTGTTGCAGAGTGTCTCCTGGCAGCATCTGCAGGAAACGTTCCGGAGTGAGGCGCAGACCAAAGGCCGGGACTGGACGTGCACACTCCTTCCAGCAGCTTCCTGCTCGGTCTCCCGTTGACGGATGGCCTGCGCCAGCTGTGGTGAAGGACGGTGCCAGTCGTGAGGTGGGAAAGGACCGCTTTTCACCATCTAGAGTCCCGAATAGCTGAGATAGGATTGGTACTACTGTTTGGCACTTTAGAGGTCTGTATCTGTGTGGATTTGATTCCCTGAGCCCATCCCACCTCCCTGAACTGGTCACTCATAAAATGATGGATTCTTCCCTCAGAATGGGTCACTTAACAAAAAGAGTATCTAATATCAGTTTGTATATCCTGCTTTGCTTCATGTGAGAAAATTCTGCTCAGTGATCTGAGGCTAAGACCCCCTCCCTCCTCCCCCCCCCTCACCCTTCTCAGAGCAGTAGTTTGATGAAGTTTATTGGGATGATGAAGAAAGCAAGCCCTGGGGATTTTATTTTAATTAATAAATAATAATTATTATTTTAAGTATATTTCTATTAATTTCAGAAAGAGGAAGGGATAGGGAGAGAAAGAAAGAAATGTCCATGAGAGAGAAACATCAGTTGGCTGCCTTCTGCACACTCTCTACTGGGGATCCAAGCTGCAACCCGGGCATGTGCCCTGACTGGGAATCATACGGATAAACTCCTGGTACATGGGAGGATGCTCAACCAACTGAGTCACACTGGCTAGCTTTAATATTATTTTCTAATCCTCACTTGAGGACATACTTAGAGGAAGGAGGGGAGAGAGAGAGAAAGAGAAAGAGTATCAATATGAGAGAGAAACATTGATTGGTTGCTCTCCGTATTTGCCCAGACCAGGGATCGAACCCACAATCCAGGTATGTGCCCTCACTGGGAATAGAACCGGCAGCCTTTTGATGCATTGAACCACTTTGGACTGAAGCCCTGGGGATTTTAGAGAGGGAGGAATGGAGAAATCATGTAGCTCCTCTCCTTGCCATTCAGCCAAGAGAACTTGCAAGGCATGTGCAAAGCAATAGATGTGTCCATCTTGTTTCTAAAGATCTCTTGACTTAAGTGCTTTGTTAATATCCCCATTCTGTGAGTATGGTGTTTTTCTAATCCTAATGTAAAAAAACAAAAAAGACGCACTTCTTATTTCCTTGTGGTCTTATATAGATCACATATTTTTTAGAAGCTCTCCAAAATTAGAATGTGATGGGGAGAGTTTTTGAAAGCTAATGACCATACTGATAAAGGAGAAAGTTTATAACTACATGAAGGTATGAGGAAAGGTGGTCTGAGAATCACTGGCTAGACTGTGGTTTCAGTTTGTTACTTGTGATTTGTTATTGGGAGAAAAATTCCCACTGTGTGTGTACGTATATATTTTAAACTCTCAAAGACTTGTTCAACTGTCTTCTGAAAGATGAAATTATACTTTAGAAGGATATGTTTCTTATCTGTGTGGCCCATAAATTTTCTACCCATCCTGTTTGAATGGAGTTTCTTGGTAGTTGGGAGCTGGTAAAGTAATTTAGACTAACACATGATCACAAAGATGGAGTTCTCTGTTCAACCCCTTCCTACCTCTCAAAGTTGGCAGTCGTTCAATAAAAAGGCCCAGGAACTTGCAAATAGCCATATAGGAGGGCCAGGAAAAGAAACGGGGCTATTTTTTGCTGAGACCAGAACTCTACTGAGAACTGGAGGGCTAATGGGAAAGTTTAAAAAAGAGGTAGTTTGGCAGGACTCTTAGGATACTAAAATAGCAAAATTGAGCCTGGTCGTCGTGGTTCAGTGGTTGAGTGTTGACCTGTGAACCAGGCTGTCATGGTTCAATTCCCGGTCAGGGCACATGCCCGTGTTGTGGGCTCCATTTCCAGCGTGGGGCATGTAGGAGGCACGATCAGTGACTTTCTGTCAATCGTTGACATTTCTATCTCCCTCTCCCTTTCTCTCTGAATAAAAAATAAATAAAATAAAATAAAGTAGCAAAATTGAGAAAGAACAATAGAAAGATTAATACTAGAAAGCAGTTATGAGTGACAGTTAAGATGGAAAAGTATTGTGCCCCCACACCTAAACCCACATCTATCTTTGCATGAGATTAAAAGGAACCCCAAGGAAACCATCCGGTAACAGAAGGGGAGATTGAGAGAAGTCTGAGGAAGTGCAGAAACTTTGTCTTCTTTCTCATCTTAATGGAACAGACCAAATGCAAAGAGACGAGCTCCTTTTACTGAAGGATATGAAGGTCCAACAATAGGAGTCGATAATTCTGACTCTTTAGAAAAATGGGAGTATTATGATCCACTGGGCATGGTGAATCATGGGATGGAACTGAGGGTCTGAGGTGTCCTCACGGTCCACTGCCATTAACACTGAGAAGCTCTGGGGACTAGAGAAAACATTTTGATTGGCAAAGAAACAAGCTGTGTTCCCCATTTAAGCAGGGTAAAAGACATGATCTGCAGTAATTACTAGTTGGTCGGTATAATATTACCTTGCAAGCCAGCAATAGTGATGTACTCCTCGGGCTGTAAGCATTGTGCGACTTAATCAGCTCATAATAGGAGGAGGCAGAAACACTCCAAGCCCAAGTGAAAAGAAGGAGAATTGGTCTGAAGAAGCAGGAAAAGGATGAGGATGGTGGGTGATGGGTTTAGTAAAGCAAAACGTGTTAAATACAGTGCTAACTCTGCAGATAAAACAAACTGGATAGGGAGACACAAGCTATCAAGTTGGCAGTGAGATATTCCCTGTTGTGAGGAGTAAATATCATTGGAATTTCCCAGAGTTCGGATGGCATAACTCACCGTCCCTGTCCTGCGTGTGCTTTTCCTACTTTGAGTCTGTGTATTCACCAGCATTCTGCGGCACTTCCTGGGTAACCTGGCATCCTGGGTTGGGTGTTCTCTGATTGCTGGATATCCTAGTGATGATAACAGTGCTGTGCTTTATTCCTGGGTCTTAACAGAATTTAATTGGCATGAGTATCATCTAGAGCAGGGGTCCGCAGACTTTTTCTTAAAGGACCTGGTAATAAATATTTCAGGTTTCCTGAGCCAGGGCACGACTTGAAGATGTTTTATATATATATGTAACTATTTAAAATGTAACTATTTAAGACTCTAAAAATGATTCTTAGTTGGAGGTTTTAAAAAACCAGGCAGCTGGCTGGACTTGGCTCATGGGCTGTCGTTTGCCAACTGCTGACCTAGAGATTCACGTCTCTCAGTCTACTGAAAATATCTAGGTTTTGGACCTGATTGGTGCCTAGAATATGACAATTGAGCCATAACCAACTGTTGTTTGTTGTCACAGCAGCCCACCCTCCTCACTCTGAAAAGTTTCAGATATATCTCCACTTTGAAGGCAGCCAGAAAAGTGTACCAGTATAGCAGCGTTATTTATAATCATCAAAAAGCAAGAACCACCCAGATGCCCATCAACTGATAATGGGTGAACACACTGTGGTATATTGTATAATTGGCTGTTCAACCATAAAAAGGAATGAAATGCCGACACATGCCACAATGTGATTGAACCTTGGAAACATAAATACTCAGAGAATCTAGACACAAAAGAATCCAGATCCAGAGGCAAATTAAATGCCACATCCATGCAGAAAAGAAGTCCTAAGGATGGCGTGATGTAGAGGGGTCTTCTTAATCCAGTATCTTCCTCGGTGACTTGTAGGAAAGCACTAAGGACATAAGCCAAATGCTGTTACACAGAGGAAGAAGAGAGGTTGAAATGACATGATAACATTTGAAAGGCAAATCTTATGAAAACAGTCCATGGAGGTTATTAGAATACCACATGCTCAGGAGCAAACCCAAATAACTCACGCGTAAAGAGATTAGTTTGGCACAGCCCCCTAGAAAAAGACCTTGAGAGTAATAAGCATCCACATCGAACTGTCTGCTGTTATAGTAAAAATACCGCGGAATGCTTGATAATGTTAAAACCAGAAAATTATATTTCTCTTACAGACTGCGGTGGAAGGACATTTTTATCATGAGGGTTGTAAGTACTGGAGAACTGGCTGAGGTTGAGTGTAGAGTTACTTATAAAGGAGATCTTTAGGATGAGCAGGAATATCCACGTCACTATTCCCCAGACAGCTGGGTTGCAGGGGAGGCCAAGTCCTGGAGCAAACAGACTGGGACTCTCTGATTTAAATCCTCACCTGCTTTGTCTCTTTGTATCTGATCACTTTAATATTTGTAAATATTTCGAAATTTACACTTTTCTAAATGGGATTTCTCATTGCGAATTCCATTTGTCTTCCTGTCAGGGTGGACTTGGCTTTTAAATAGGTTGTCTGTATTTCGAAGTCATCGTCCAAAATGTTAGTTCTTTCAATTCAGAAAAGCTGCAATTTTAAATCTCAGGAAAAGCAGATGTTCTCTTTTATACACCATCTTCCTAAAGTTGTTAAAACAGATATAAGTCAGCCTCTTAAAAGACTATGCCAGTTTGCCTCCTGCTGTGCTGAGGTATGATGAGATATGAAGAGACTGGGGACTGACATTACAAACATATGGTATTGTGAAATTACAAAAAGGAGTAGGCACCAGCCCGCTTTTTATTTTTATGTAAAGTGTTAACTGTAATCTTTCCGCCTCACTAAGCAGCCACAGTGGTGCAAGAATCATGTACACAGCCCCCCATTAGGCCAGTTCTGACTGCAAGAAACCTTGTTCTGCCCACACTGGGACCACAGGTGACATCTTAGGCCCGGATGCGAAGGTCTGTGCTGACCTCTCCCAGTCCTTGCAGTAGGCCAGTCAGCTCCACTTCCACTCAGTGGCCAGTCCTGGGGCTCCTCCATTTGAAGATAGAACAGCTGGTCTCAGGTCTGAGAAAGAGGCTTGCTGCCTAAGTCCCGGCATCCAGTTCTGGCCTGGCCATAGTCCATGGTCCCAGATATGGGTCCTTGAGGCACTAGGCCCCCCTACCCTCCTTCTCATTTTGAATGATGCTGTGGTTGAATGTGCTAGTATCAGCCTTCAGGCTGTGTTCACACAGACATCAAGAAGCATAGGACATGAAAGCATCTCAGGGGTTTGTGTGACAAATGGTGTATTTCCCTTTGAAAAAAAGAAAGTCCATGTGTCTGGTGTCAAGATTTTCTATGGTTACAAATGGGTACGGCAAAGAGTTACCAGTATAACTGTCTATCTTCCTGGATGCCCTGTTGAGGGAAGTGAGTGGTTCTGCACAGGGTTAGAGAAGACATCTAAGATGTTTGCATTTGCAAAACACATCTGAAGGTTAGGAGATACAGGCAGTATTTGACCTGGACAGTTATGCTTATGCCTACCGCTTCCAGGGGACTGGCAGACATTGATTAAAGGCTCTGGGTTCTCAATATCAGTTACAGAATCTCCACAGGTGCATTCAGACAACCCACCATGGGATAGAAGTTGCCGCAGAGTGTGGAAGACCAAATTCATCCTCCACTTAACTGACCCTTTGTGAAAGGGGGAGGAACCTTAGAGTGGCAACTGGATAAAGGCAAATGCAACTGTCATCAGTATAGATGAGAGTAACTGGGACCAGATCCTTCTGCACAGGATGAATGGCAATAGGGAGCTCTTCAGAGAGGAAATGGTTTGGAAACGGTGGTGGAGAAGAGTTTGATACTAAGAACCACCTCGCCTCATTGGGATGTTGAAAGTTGGGCTCTGAGTGATAGGACAGATCATGTGAAGAAAGAAAAAGTGTGCTGGCAACTCTAGTCCTGTGAGTTTCCCTCTCTGGTAATTTATTTAAAAAAACACACACACACACAGATTTTTAGTGATTTCAGAGAGGCAGGGAGAGGGAGAGAGAGATAGAAATACCAACGATGAGAGACAGTCATTGATTGACTGCCTCCTTGCATGCCACCTACTGGGGATCAAGCCCAAAATCCAGGCATGTGTCCTGACCAGGAATCTAACCATGACCTCCTGGTTCATAAGTTGATGCTCAGCCACTGAGCCACGCCGGCCGGGCTCTGATCATTTCTGATTGGTTGGGAGCCTCGTTAGAGCTAAGCTTTGCAGATGGACAAAGTGGAGGTGAGTGTTCCGTAGACACACCTTCTGCAGCTCTGGAAGCCCTCTCTGCATGCATACTACCTTTAGTATCTGGTGTGGGAACGAATGTGTCTTGGGATTGGCCCCAGCCAACCCGGTACTAAGTGGCAGTGGAAGTTGTACCAGCCAGCAGCAATCTTACAAGAAGCTGATGACAACTAACAAGGAAGTGACTTTGCATCTAAGAGGAGTATCAAGCGTGAAAGCACACCACCTTAGAGAAGGAGTGATGGTAAAGCTCCATGCTTTTGCCTTTGCCAAAGCAACAAGTTCCTAAAGCTACTGGGTCACCCACACACTGTTGTGTGGGAATCAGGAACCTTGAGCTGGTTTCCCAGTTTCTTGGCAGTGTGGACGTAGGCAGGAAAGAGGGCTAGCAGAAAATCACCCAGGCTTCAGCAATGCCTGGCTAAGTCACTGTTGTGTATCTAGACAGCAAAGTCATAGGATACTGTGTACAAACTAACAGTTAAGAAAGCATTCAGGAAGCTGGGCCAGTGTGGTTCAGTGGTCGATGTATGAACTGGGAGGTCACTGTTCCATTCTTGGTTGGGGCACATGCTTGGGTTTTGGGCTTGATCTCCACTAGGGGGCATGTAGAAGGCAGCTGATCAATGATTCTCTCTCATCATTGATGTCTTTCTCTTTTTCCCTCTCCCTTCCTCTCTGAAATCAATAAAAATATATTAAAAATAAAAGAAAGCATTCAGGAAAGGTTAACATCAGGGTTTTGCTGAAGTGATGTCTTCAGGAATCCCGATTCCATTGAAGGACAGGGTGTTACCTGTTGCAGAGAAAGTTCCATGTGAGGTCTTCTCATGGCCGCTGTGCCTTAGTTGGGAGGTGCAGGTGGGTGGTATGTTTTGTCCAGGAGCTGTTTGATACTACCCCAGTCTGGGAAGGTATGTGAACATGAACACTCTCTCTGCCTCCTGACTGCTCACACACAGTTTAAGATAGCTGGGCACAGTGGACATGGATTGATTATAAACACTTCCAGGAAGCTTATCCAGCAATAGGAAAAGAACCATGGAGGGAAACCTAGAGGGAAGGATGAGGTAACCTAAATTCCCCAATGGGCAGCCTTTCGTGCAAGAGAAAGAGGCTTTAATCCCAAGGGCCCACGATTTTGTAATAAATAAACCAATCCAAGGATGTTTCTGGGGGTTGAGGCTGAGTTCAAGATATTGAGAAATAAACACTGTATGGCTCCAGAATGTTCTGTGATCAAAATGTGCTATTTCTAGGGAAAGATAACACACATGAATTTACAGGTTGCCTGGTGGGCTGGGGTACTACAAAGCAACATTTTGGGAAGAGAAAAATCTGCATTTGAAAAAGAAAAGAGATGGTGCTTACTCAGCCTATCTTCCCCCCAGGAAGTGAGGGCTTTACTTGATTTTACTTCTGAGTGCGAAAATAGTTTCTAGGGAATTAATCTCTATTGGAGTTGAAATGATAGTTTTGATTCAAAATAAACAAGATTGCACAAAACACTGGTCATGAGACGCTCTGAAGAGAAAGTAGAATGCCATGTCTTCTCGTGTGTTAGTCTCCTTACTGAAGTGTTCTCAGCATTGAACGTGACTGCCTTTCTAGTGAGTTTGTCTCTCCCCCTTTTTGGTGTAAAGACCTCAGTGCCTTTCTTATATTTTTATATAACATTTCTTTAAAAAGAATGTTTGGTCCTGGCCGGTGTGACTCAGTTGGTAGCCAGGAGCATCGTCCTGTACACTGAGAGGTCTTGGGTTCAATTCACAGTAAGGACACATACCTGGGTTGTGTTTGAGTTTGATCCCTGGCCCTGGTCAGGGGGTGTGCTGGAGGCAACCAATTGATGTTTCTCTCTCTCTCTCTCTAAAAATCAATGAAAATGTGCTTGGGTGAGGATTGAAAAATGAAAGACTATTTGTTGTAATTGTGATGTTAATTCTGCATATCTTATCTAATAAAAGAGTAATATTGATTGACCGTTTCTACGGGACGCCTAAGCCATGCCCACCAGCCAATAAGAGCGGCTGTATGCAAATTAACCCAGCCAAGATGGAGGCCGGCAGTTTCGGAACTGAGTAAACAGCAGGCTTCTGTTGCACCAGGAGTAAACTGTCTGCCTAGGCCAACTGGGCCTCTCTCTGCTCACGGCAACATAGTTGCAATTATAGAAGCCACGGAGCTGAACCAAACAGGAAGCTTCCATTGCACCAGCGATGGAGAAAACTGCCTGCCTAGGCTGGCTGGGTCACTCTCTGCTCACGGCAACATTGTTTTAATTATAGAAGCCACAGAGCTGAAGCCAACAGGAGGCTTCGTTATCTGCCTAGGCCTCGGCTTAAAGCAACAGTTTCAATTATAGGAGATAAATAAACTCCAGAAACCTGCTTCCAGCCAGCCTTGCTGGGACGTTGGGTCAGTGGGAGTTGTGGACAGCCTGAAAGCCTGAAAACAGCCCTCAGCCCCATATCCAGGCTGCCCAGGCACCCCAGTAGGGACCCGAACCCTGAAGGGACTGTGGGCAGCCTGAAAACGCCCCTTAGCTCCTCGCTGCGGCCTCCCAGGCACCCAAATAGGGACCCGAACCCTGAAGGGACTGTGGGAAGCCTGAAAACACCCCTCAGCTCCTCACCCAGACTTCCCAGGCACCCCAGTAGGTACCCAAAACCTGAAGGGACTGTGGGCAGCCTGAAAAAGGCCTTCAACCCCTCACTCAGGCTGGCCACACCCCAATGGGGTGAGGGTCCACACTGGGGGCTTGGCCAGTCTGCAAACAGCCATCAGTTCCTCACCCAGGCTGACCAGGCATGCCAGCAGATGGACATCCCCTGGGGGGGGGTCCCAGACTGCAAGAGGGCACAAGCCGGGCTGATGGACACCCCTAGTGCACAAATTTTTGTGCACTGGGCCCCTAGTTTTTCAATATTTTTCAATATTTACCTTGTATTAGCCTCTCATGAAACTAAAATGTAATTAAACTGAAACCCAGTTGCACTCATTCTCCTTTATCCCCATATGAAGGGAGCAGACATTCATATGTGGGAGGAAAATCTTTCTCCTAAGAGGTGCTTGCAATAGCATTATATTTGAGTAATTCTCTGACAGGCAAACATTAAATCTTGAGAGAGATGCATGTTTCTATGGCCGATGTCTATATATATGATCTAATAGAGTAATATGCAAATTAACCATCACTCTAAGACACATAATTCACGCCCACCAGCCAAGCCATGCCCACTAGCCAATCAGAGTGGCTGTATGCAAATTAACCCAGCCAAGATGGAGGCCGGCAGCCACAGAGCTAGAGCAAACAGGGAGCTTCCGTTGCAACTGCCTGCCTAGGCTGGCTGGGCCTCTGCTCAAGGTAACAATGTTTCAATTATAGAAGATAAATAAACCCTAGAAACCTGATTCCAGCCAACCTTGCTGGGACCTTGGGTCAATGGTAGCTGTGGGCAGCCTGAAAACAGCCCTCAGCCCCCTCACCCAGGCTGGCCAGGCGTGCCAGTAGGTAGATATCCCCTGAGGGGTCCCAGACTGTGAGAGGGCACAGGCCGGGCTGAGGAACCCGCCACCCCTGAATGCACAAATTTTTGTGCACTGGGCCCCTATTGTATACACACACACACACACACACATGCATATGCATTTGATCATATATAACTGAGTATTATTTAAACACTTTTGGGAACTTCTTTTTTTAACCACATATCAAGTATCCATGAGAAAAAATACTTGTAGTTCTAACTGCATTTCACGAGTTTGTACTTCCAAGGATCCAGCTTTTTTTTTTTTTAACTAAATGAAAACATTTTAATAGGCAGCGGTTGCTTCTGTGAAAAACCGCATCGTTATTTGAAAATCCCTGTGTCTTAGAAACAGATTTAGAAAGCTCTGGTGAGAGAAAGAATAGAATCCGTAGAGCAGGTGAGAGGGCGGAGGCTCCCATTCCCTGGGTTGCTGGCCTCTGGGCTTCCTGTGTGGGATTGATGTCTGGAGTCACACCCCTGGCAGCTGTTGTTTTCATGAAGGCCACTTAATGGCTACAGGTGCATCTGGTAATGGCACCGCCTGCCTCAGATCCAGCAGAAACCAGAGCTCTTGCTCGCACACATTCAGAACTTACTTATGCATAAGTTTCTCCCCTTCTCCCTCTTGCCATGGCCTCCCTGTGGGTGTAGTGGACTTTCCCACCCCATTGACTTTGACCTTGGCCATGTGACTTGCTTTGACCACTGGAGTGTGGGTGGAGTGACAGTGTACCAGTTCTGAGCTTTATTTTATTTTTTAAAATTTCTTCATTGATTAAGGTATTACACATGTGTCCTTATCCCCCCATTGCCCCTCCACCCCCTTGCTCATGCCCTCACCCCCCTGTTTTCTGTGTCCGTTGGTTAGGTGTATATGCATGCATACAAGTCTTTTGCCAGCTCTGAGCTATAAAGGGTCTTGTGTGGTTGCATTTCCATCT
>PVJC01042270.1:0-14988 GCA_004026665.1 Murina feae
AAATTTAGATGGTAATAATCCAATTTTAAATTGCTAAATTATATCTTATTTACTACTGCAGAAAACAGGTTAAAATTTAATTAATATTAAATGAGGGGAGAAAGATTAAGTTTACAAAATAGAGAGAAGGTTCTGCTTTAAAAGGGGTATCTCTCTTAAAACTCACACAAAAGTATATCTTATTGTAGAAATGTGAATTATAAACTAAAATATTTTTTTACTATTACACATACATTGAATTACCTAAATGCATTGTATTAGTATTACCTCCAGGTGTCAATCTATATAAAAGTCCTCTTAGTTTTATAAAAATTTTCCTCATTGATAGTTATTACAAATAAAATATTAAATAAAACCTAACTGCAAGAGTAGAGACATTGTAATCCTTTTTGTGGGCTTGACTTGCTATCTCTTGCAGTGGCTCTTAGAATACTATCTACTAAGCAGTTCGATGGAGTCATGTCTTTTCTCCCTTAATAGGATATAAATTATTTAAAGTAAGGATCAATATTCTGCCTCTCCAAACCTCTTACAGAACTTTCCCCAGCACCTTTCATATTACAAATGCTACATAAATGCCCTCCACTTACATACAGCAATTCCATAATCAGTTCATTATGTCCATTTCAATAGTTTTCCTTTCATATGACTGCTCATCTCAGTGAAGTTTCCAACCAGACAGCTGCCCACGCAAAGACCAGGCAGTTATTCTTGACTAGTCCTTGGTTCATGTCCTGTGGTCTCAGAAGTCTCATCTCAACCTGAACATCCTAACAGTTCTCCAACCTACTCCCTTTCTATCCCGCTGCCGCCGGCTCTTGGAAGGCTCTCGTCTTCTTGGCATCCATCTCAAGAGTTCAATACCTTTCTGATATCAATGTCTGGAGAAGATTTGAGTTCTATTTCCTAAATCCAAATCATGACCCTCTGTGGCACTGAGGTGACTTTTGTTTAGCCCATTCACCATTTTTGAGTATTTCCCAAATTTGCTCCATAAAAAAAAGCCAAAACCAAAACCAAAACACAAGTAACACCTCTGCAACATCCTTTATCTCTAGTTTCTACTCAGGAGTGACTTGTTATTCATTTGTGGCAGAAACAAAATTCTTAATGTTGCTTAAAAGCTAAACACATGGTATTAGCCTATATTAGTACCAACAAAAATTAAAATTTGGAAATAAAATGCTACATAAAAAGACAAGAGTATTTATGGATAATAAAGACCATTATAAATTGATAAACATAAACAGATACAGAGGCAGAACAGCATTGAACAGACTGTCAACCTACAGCTGGAAGGCTCGGGAGGGTTGGGGGGGAGTTAAGAGATCAACTGAAGGACTTGTGTGCATGCATATAAGCATAATCAATGGACACAAGACACTGGGGGGTAGGGGAGGGGGGGGAGGTCAAGGGGGAAAATGGAGACTTATTTAACACTCTTTGTAATACTTTAAGCAATAAAACAAAATTAAAAAAAAAGACAAGAGTAATCCATTTTAGATTTAAAGGACTTTCCACAAAGATCAAATATGGGCTTTTTCTTTTGTATGAGTTTTGAAGACACAGTGATGACTTTCTGGAAAGGCTTTTCTCTAAAAGGTTAGTGGCCCTCCATTCAAGTGAGCTCAGTTATTGTACCTCATCCTCTAAACAGAATCTTTCCCCTAAAATCGCCACCTCTGCAAAGAAAAACCCTCTCACAGTAGTGAGCTATTAGTGTGTTAAACTGAGTTAACTGTTTCTGAGATTGTTTTATGTTACATCCAGACGATCAGAAGCATGTAAGAGAAATAAGCACATTTAAAAACAATTATTGAACTTATTGGGTGATGAAATTATATATGTTTCAAGTGAACAATTCTGTATTTTCTTACGGAGAAAAATATAGTGTGTGCCACCAGAAATGTTACTATAAAATCCTGATGATAAGTGAATTCCCAAATTATTCATTTCTGCAACATACATTTCCTAAGGTCTTCCTGGGTGCAGGCCAATAGACCAGACTTGGCCCACAGGCTCTCTCTTGATTCTCTCTGCCTTATCAGGGGGCAGAATCAGGTTCTCAAAAAAGAATAAAGGCAACCAGCATATGACATTTAGTGATTATTTTAACACTGCATAGGGCTTGTGGGGAGATTCCTGGATAAGAAGATAGCTGTAACAGTTGTATACAGTTTGGAATTAGGAAACTACCATCTAAACCATGTGTTAAACTCACACTATTTAAACTTTTTAAAGTCATTTAAACTGTCTGGCCTTAAGTTTCTTCATTGACTAGGCATTAAGCATTTTATTGAGTAAACATTAAGGGAGGGCATAATAACACTTGCTGAGTATTTCAAACCTGTGTGACATTCTGCACAGTGGTTGCATTAATCCTCATGACAATCCTATAAGACAGGCACTGGCATTTTGATTCACAGATGGGAAATCAGAAGCACAGAGAGGAGGGAAGGCACCAAGGTCAATAGTAAGTAAGCAGGAGGACCTAGATGTAAACCAAGGGAGTTTGACCTTAGAGTTAACACTCTTAACCATGCACCATGATGCCTACTCCATCAGATCACTGCAAGGAGTAAATAAGATCATTCTGAAAACATGTCTTATAAATACTAACATGTTATATAAATGTTCATCGTCTTGTTGCAATTATTAGCCTATTACTAATGTTAAAGTTCTGATGCACTTCGGAGATGGCTACAACTTGCTTATACGTGTGACCCAGGGAAGTGGGAGAGTTCCTCTCACATCCTTCTCAGTTATGTGAAGAAAGGGTAAGAGAAAGAAAGGAAAAACTGTTACTATTCTCCAGGAACTTTTACATAATACCTCACTGAATCCCAAACCACACTCCCATGACATTGATATTGTTACTCCATTATATATATAAGGAACCTGAAATTCAGGGAAATGAGAAATTTGCTGTTTCCAATACACAGTAGAGTGGAATTTAAACTCAGATTCATCTGAATCAAGAGCAGATTCTTTCTAGCATATCACATTGCCTTATAGCATAGCAGAGGAGGTAGCCCCACTATATCTAAGGTAAAAACCCACCTCACTATGTCTGAGACTTACTAAAATAAAAGGTTGAAGACTACATACCCTGGTTACCAAAGAAAATGTCCTGATCCAGGGTTAAATTATGGGTATCCTCTTCATTTATAACATTTGTGAAACCATGGAATATTATATTATAGCCCATAAGAATAATCATTAGAGTCTAAAATCTTTAGCAAATGGCTAGAGAAAAATCTACGACTTGCAGAATTCATTTATAAACTCTGACTAGCAGAAGGCAAGGGGTACACCACATAATTATATGAGATATTTTGATGACTTAAAGTAATTACTTTCTTATCTTCATATTAAAGCTTATATCTGGAAACTAGCTGTAGTCACAATATTTAATGTCACTCAATTGAGAGAAGTAACAATTTAAATATACTTTTTTTTACTGTTATTAGACCACCTAGAC
The DNA here is from genome assembly GCA_004026665.1 of Murina feae. NCBI lineage: Eukaryota > Metazoa > Chordata > Mammalia > Chiroptera > Vespertilionidae > Murina > Murina feae. Next base: position 3,482 of record PVJC01042270.1, read on the forward strand.
AACTTTGTTAGGTTGTTATGGTTAATTCACCAACTCTGAGCCAAAATTTTTGGGTTTTAAAAATTAACTTTTGATTTTAACTTTAAATGAAATTTTTCTTCCCATTTAGACAGTTTTTACCTGCCAATTTGCACAACCATTTATTCATTCAATTACTTATTCACTCAACAATAATTTTGGACATCTGATTTGGGTTAACCCTTCTGACAGAGGTTTAAGAGATATAAAAGGAAGTAACAGACCTAGTCTCTGCCCTGTAAGGTTCACAGCTAGTCTTGGGGGTTTAGAAGGAAGAGAAGAGAATTACATGAGTAATCAACATCAGATATTAAATATTTTCACATTAGAAGTTACAGGCTGCTCTGTGAGCAGGAGAACCTGGAGACCTAACTTAGTCTAAGGAGTCAGATAAGCTTTCGGGAGATAGAAATACAACACGTAAGGGCTCAAAAACGAATAGAGTGAAGCCAGTAGGGAAGGAGAAATGGTATAGAGTAGGAGGCACTCCAAAGAGAATAACAGAACTGGACATGCTCTGGTTTCCCATAGTGGTCTTGATACCACCTGATACCATTCACGGGGCCTGTGTCTGCAAGAATAATCTTTAACTGAAGAAAAGGTATTTTGTGGACTTTAGTAGAATTACCGTTATCGATACAGAAGCCATCCCTGAACAGCATTCTGAACTTTGATTCTACAACATATGGTCTTTAAACTATGATTGAACATAATTGTCAATACTAAGTGATTTATGAGCACCTTTAGATAATCAGCATCATGTTCCATTGATTGACTTGTCAAGTACTTGATAGCAACAGATATTATGCCAAATGCAAATAATTATTTTTCCTGTGAGTTTAATTAAGGGTCTTCATATTGATGGAATTAAAACAGCAGTGGCATTTCAAATGTATCACCCTAGGATTTACCCTATTAAGATTTGAAGAAGATCTAAGTAATTGTCATTTCAATTATTTTATTCCACATATGTTGTTCCCCTCAAGAAATCAGTCTCTGCATATATTCCCTTAAAGAAATCAGAGTCTCTGCATATATTCAAGTATTGTATAAGTCATGTTATCACACATTTCATTATTTTCATGGACAAACTTGTTCATTGACTTCAGATATAGGAGCAAATGCTTATTCAATATTTAAATCTAGGTGTTCTCATTACCTATTATATACCTATTAAGAAGTACAAGTTCCAATTTAACCAAGTATTCTATATTAATAGCATCCTTTATAATGAGATTTTTTCTTATCCCTAGGACTCACCAGCACTGATTAAACCCCTCAGTATACTCATCAAATTGATATATTTTTTTAACCCACAGCCTTTACATTTCAGACAGTATGATTTTTAAAAAGCAAGCTGAAGAAGAGTGTCATTATTGTTAACTTTGCTCTAGATGTCCTTTGTGCTTAGAACTCTCTGGCATGCAAAGGTCACCCACAGTGGACAAAGAAAAGTATTAGCCACAGCAAAGGGGACATATATTTCTCTGCAATTCAGAACAGATTCTGCCCCCATGCCAGCCTAAACAAAAATAACTATCAGAGAAGATATAGCTGTACTTTATTATACTATTAAATTCATTCTTAAATTACCAATTTTTATATACATATAGTTGTCACCTCAGTAAAGGCAGGTAATCTCCATTCTATTTAGGAAATTAAGACTGAAAATGATTAAACAATGGTGGTGTAGGATTCAAACTCAAACAAATAATCCAGTCTGCAAGAATAATCTACATACTACTACCTTTCAGGTGTTAAAAAAAAAATAGGAAAAAAAAGTTTCTTTAACAAGAGTTATTTGATTTTCAAAAATAAGTGACCAAAATCAAAATAAAACATACTAAGCTCTATAAATACTGTCTTGAGTCTTTTAGATTCTGATTAACTCATCTATATTTCAAGAGATTAAAAAATAAAAAAAGGAAACACTGACAATGAATTTTAAGGATTTCTTTTTATTAAATTCTGTTTACTAAAACTCTATCAGTTAAAGGAAATATTTGCATTATAATATTATGGAAATATAGCAAACTCATCATATGATTGTTTTATTAAAGGAGCAGTTTTTTCAAAAAAAAAAAGAGAGAAATAGAAGAACAGATGTACAATAAAAAGAAACCACACATTTTGTTCCAATTCTGATTGCCCCCATGATCTGCTACAAAACATGTAACTACTTCCTGTTCTGATTACACCTAAGCATACCACTGAACAAAATTATTGTATCCAGTGGCTATCTTTAATGTAGAACACAAATATTTTATTTACAGAGAGCATTTGATGATTTCCATCCTGAACTCATAATATTTTTTGCTGCAATATTAGAGACTATTCAAGAGCTCAATCTAAATTCTAATGCATACAACATTCACTTCCAAATGCTTTTTACTTCTATGAACTATGTTTATCTTCATGTCTCTGGGAAGTAATTATCCCTAATTCACAAATAGGGAAACAGAGTCACAGGTTGATGTAATTCATTTAAATGAACATACGTGCAGAAGAGATATCCTAAATATGATTAACTATCCCTGGTCTGCTTTGAAGTTGCCATTGAAATGACTACCTATGTGTGAAAATAGAAGACTATATCAGGACTGGGAACTGTCTGTGGGGACATGTCACCCATCAGAACTCCTGAATTGTATGTTACTGCAGACATTACTGAAAGGAAAGGCCAGCTAAGTCTATAACTACTGTAGAACATACAAAAGGATGTAGATGGAATCCCAGAGGATCCACCAACACCTCCTGATTTGATTGGGTCAGGACAACTGGCACTTTTAGGATATAAAGACCACTGTGAGCAGGAATCACAGGGAGGGCTTTTTCTCTTGCTGTGTCCAACCAAGAACCAGAGCACTGGCTTCTCCTAAGAGCAGCAGGGCCTCCTGGTTCTCTGACAGGGTTCCCATCACTTTGCAATTGCTCTGTTTAAATGATGACATCCATTTTATCCCTTCATCTAGGTCCGCTTTTCAGAACATTAGCATATTTTCACATACCAGCAGTGGTTTTGTGGGTTTTATCTGTTGGTTTTGTTACTCTTACTGAGTGGTGGGGGAAGGGGGGATCCAGGTTAATCTTTGGATACTGGATAGATTTTACCTGAGAAAATGTGATTTTATGTTTAACTCTGCCTTTTACATTCAGATGAAGGAATAAGGAAAAAGTTAACAGTTGGATACAATTGTACTTTATCAGTTCAGAAGCTCAGTAAGCCAAGTTGGGAACATCCAAGAATTGAGCCAGTGGCCATTGCCCCATTTTTTCTTGGGCTGGTTGGCTAGGTAGGAGATATTGATGGCAGATAATCTCACACACACACACACACACACACACACACACACACACTTCCAATACTAAATATTATCAGTTTGGATGAGGGGAGTCCCAAGCAATCACAAAGAAGTCAGAAAAAATCAGGTAATCTTTTACACTAACAAAAGAGAAAGATGTAAATTAACTGTACCTTGTGACACCAACCAGCCAATCAGGAGTGAGTACGCAAATTAACCCAACAAAGATGGGTGCTGAGCAGCTGGGGCCGAGTGGGACACTTGCAACTTCACCATGGTGACCACGCAGGCTTTCCACACCATCCCAGCAGCTCAGGGACTCTGGGCAGTGTGGGAAGGCAGAAAGGCAGCTCCAGGCTGGAACGAAGGTAGAAAGGCAGCTCTGGCTGGAGCAAAGGCAGTGCCAACAGCCAGGGGAAGGGAGGCCCATTCTTGCACAAATCTTCATGCATTGGGCTTCTAGTGAAAAATAAAAATATCAGTTGGTTAATTAGACTGACCTGAGAATCAGGCTTAAATCTTAGGCTACAGCAGTGTCCCTAAAGGCTTATCACAGATCTGATAGATAACCACACAAACTCACTAGCATAGCTGTGCAACATAGAGGCTGGCACCTTGACACAGGGGTCAGGGAACAGACACCAGATATGTATCCTCAGTGAGGACACAGCCAGAAGACAGCCGCCTTCTATGAACCAGGAGGTAGGTCCTCAGCAGTCACAGAGTCTGTCTGTGCCTTGGTCTTGGACTTCCTAGCCACCAGAACTGTAAGAATTAAATGTCTGTTCTTGAAGCCCAATCTCCACCCTGTAGACTTTTTGTTATAGGCTGAGAGTTTCCACATCTTTCTTTCCAATCATCAATAACCAACTTGAATAGATAGCACACATTCCACTCATAAAGGCAACAAAAAATATAAAGCACCTGGGAATAATATGTAAAACTTTCATGGAGAAAATCATATATTTTTATTAAAGAATATAAAAGAAGACTAAGGGGAAATACCACTACCAGTGAGGTAAATATTTCATATTGCAAAATGTCAGTTTTTCTCCATTTCAATCTGTAAATTCAACACATTCTGAAACAATATTGTATATGTGTGTGTGTGTAATACACAGAAAAAATAACTGGATAGAAACTGGAATTCAATATGGTGATTTAAGTGGACTTTAACCTTACTTTTAGTAGTTTAATTTTATATAGAAAGGAGGTGTTCGAGTACTAAGTGTGTAATTAATAACTAACTTTAAAATGACTGGAAAGATATTTTCTCCATTGTTAATGAATTTCTCTTTGAAGAATTTTATTTTCCTATTTTCTTCTTATTCATCCTTTTTATAATTCTTATAATAATCATGTAATGCTTTTATAATTATTAAAATAAATATCATATTGTCAAAAAGGGGAAGGCCACCTAATCTCATGGGCCAGAATTCTATGAGATTACATAATCTAGATTCATTCCACACAAAAAATATAGGCATAATAGGAGGCATGTTTGCTGTTGTTTTTCCCCAAGAATTCACTTCTAGATCTCCAAAGATTAATGATAAGCTTAGTAGTATAGAATTCTACAGTCCAGCTCTGTGCCACTAAGTATCATTCTTTCCTGAAGGCCTGTGTATATTCTTGCCAGGGATTCATGGGTTGTACCAGGGAGCACTTAAAGATTATAAGGATTTACATCCATAAGAGCACCAGTGTCTAGAAATTCACTGAGAAGTCAGCAAGTGTTTATAGAAACTCAGGTTTTAGTTAGCTAATGACTCAAGGCCTCTACAGACAATAATAAACAATCTTTATCATCACTTTCACACTGTGTTTAGAGGTGCATATGAAACAGAGCAGCCAAACCAACTCTGGCAATTAATAGTGCGATTGAGGTCATAGACATAGTCAAGACACTAGGGACATAAGAAATAGTGGCCATATCAGATATACTCAGTCATAGTTCTTCCACTATTATGGCAAAATAATAACAGATCAAACTCAAATTTATAGTCTCCAAGATGGTAAATTTTTAATAGTTTCAGTGCATACTTATGTAAGACAGACTTTTTTGAAAGCCTATTTCTGACTCATTTGATAAATTGTTATGGAAATATCTCAGTAAATCTAATAAGAAAATTATGTTCAAGCTGCATCCAACATGAAAAATATTAATCATATTATGGAAATTTGTTTCTCCTTGTTCCTTTATATACTTAATTCAGAACTGTGGACATTGATCATGTTTCTTGAAAGTATCTGTATAGATAATACAGGGAAGCAGTGACAGTGTAGGTACAGTAAATGAATGTGGAAAGAATTCGTTCTCCTCTCCATAAGACTGACATTTCTTAATCAAGTGAAAAAGACAAAATCGCCCCTTACCTGACATGAAATGAGGAGTTTCCACAGACAGTTACTCTGTCAAATGAGTGTTGTTTAAAAGAAACCAAGGACAATGGTGGAACTTGAGAGAGTAAATTCTGATAATACTCTATTGGACAACATGACATGTTGAGCTACTAATTTCTATCATATCATGTCTAATAACAGATATTTTAAAATATAGTTAATTTTCTTCTGTTAGCTATGATATTAGTGAGTCAAACGTATTTAAAATATGGAATTATAAGTTATTGACAAAACTATACCTAAGATATGGACTTTGTTGTAAACAAAAAACAATGCTTAACAGAAAAGAAAAATTAAACTGTTTTTCTACAGTTGCTAGAAGTCCTGGAGGCAGACATTCAAACAACTCCCTCCCAGATTGTCTATAAAAACAAAACAAAACTAAACCTCATACCAACACCTGAATCAAATCCTAAGATTATTGCCAGCATATGGCAGAGATTTACCCTAAAGATAGGATTGACAGAATAGAGAAAGCCAACTCGGTCCAAAAAAGAAAATGTAAGAAAACTTCCTTTCTTGTTATTTCCTGGTTCACATAATCTGTAACTTTCAGAATTACTGGGCCTCTTCCTTTACCGGACCCATGGTATACTTGTGATAAAGTAGATTTTCATCTTCCCACTCCCAGCCCCAGGTTCCCAATGAAGTATGAAGAAGCTCATAATGTTGAGTAAGTGAGTGAGTTATTTTTTCTGTTTTCATTCAGACTTAGGAACTCGTGGAAGCTGGAAAAGCACTGGTTTGGGCTCAACTCTTCTGTAAGGGTTAGCCCCAACCAAAAAATATTTAGAGCAAAGAAGACCAAGAATTAGAGATATGGAAACGGGCACCTGCACTGGTCCTTCAAGGCACACCTGAGAAACCACCACCAGACCCTGGAGACCAGGAATTGTGCTCTGAGCTCCTGCACCCACCTGTTCTCCTGCCCTATTGCTGAAGAGGAGATTTTACCTGCACCCAAGTGGCCAGTGAGGAGAGCCAAAAAACAGCCCTATACCTGGGGTGTTGACAAATAATGGGAACAAAAGAGGAGTCTTTTAAAAAAAAATTGAAGAAAACCAACAATAGGGAGCTGTAAAAAATACAGTCATGGTAAAGGAACTGTTACCCTGAAGACTCACACTTTAGCTCTCTTCTAAAAAGAACTTAATGTAAGAACCATAAGAAACTGGGGGGAAAGGCATCTAACACCTTTAATAGCACATAAAATGTCCAAACATGGGAGCAGAAAGCCACGAGGAAACAATGAGCTGAGTCAAAGGAATGGGATGAGATGCAAAATCAATAAATTATATGACAAGTAAATGAATTGCAACAATAGAATTATAAGCCACAATGGAGGTAAATGAGGGATTGGTCAGGATGGTGAATTCCATCCCATGACTCCTTTTCCCTCCTGTCACAAAGTCCATGAAATAACACACACAAAAGCTTTGTTTGCAAATAACTGATCTGTAACAGTGCAGGGACTGCACTGTAAAAGACCATGTTAGATTTATGAAAAATTAAAGCTGAAGAAAATTATAAGTCTAAAAATGTATGAAAATACAATGTTAATAAGGCAAACAATGTAAGTTAGTCATAATTGCCTTTAATTATCTCAGATAAATCCAAGACTATATCTATGAAAAATAAAAAGTAACCAACAGATAATTTTAAAACTAGGTTCTATTATAAAAGACTAGAGGCCCAGTGCACAAAAATTTATGCACTTGGGGGGGGGGTCTCTCAGCCTGGTCTGTGCCCTCTCATAGTCTGGGAACTCCATCTGCTGACTTTGGCCCGTTCCCTGGGTGATCAGGCCTAAGATGGCAGTCAGACATCCCTCTGGCAGCCCAGGAGCCCTTGGGGGATGTTCACTTGCTAGCAGGGAGCAGGCCTAAGCTGCAGTCAGACATCCTTAGTGCTGCTGAGGAAGCAGGAGAGGCTCCCACCACCACCACTGTATTGGTAGCCATCAGCCTGGCTTGTGGCTGAGCAGACCTCCCCCTGTGGGAGTGCACTGACCACCAGGAGACAGCTTCCGTATCGAGCATCTGCCACCTGGTGGTCAGTGTGTGTCATAGTGACTAGTCATTCCTGGTTGTTCTGCTGTTAGGGTCAATTTGCATATTATCCTTTTATTATATAGGACTAGAGGCCCATTGCAGGAAGATTCCTGCAAGAATAGGGCTTCCCATAACCAATGGACACAAAACACTGGGGGGTAGGGGAGGCTGGGGGAAGGGCAGGGGGGAAAAATAGATATATGTACTAATCTTTGTAAAACTTTATGTAAGAGTAAAAAAATAAAAAAATAAAGAATAGGGCTTCCTGAGTCAGAGCGAAGCACAGAAGGGAGCAGAGCCTGACATTCTCTGCTGCCTTGCTCGTTCCCTTCTCTGCCACCTCAGCTCTCTCCCTTCTCCCTTCTCCGGTCTCCGCTACTACCTCGGCTCCCTCCGTTCTCTCATCTCTGATCTCCCCCGCTGCCTCGGCTCCCTCCCTTCTCCACCGTTTGCTGCCTTGGCTCTGTTCCCTTCTCCGCCACTTCGCTCCCTTCTTCAGCACTTGGCTTTCTTCTATGCTGTCTTCAGTCTTCACTCCATGCCTGTGTATGCAAATTAACTGCCATCTTTGTTGGGTTAATTTGCATATCACTCTGATTGGCTGGTGGGTGTAGCAGAGTGACATCAATTTGCATGTTGCTCTTTTATAGGTGTAGATAGAGGCCTGGTACATGGGAGGGGGCCGGCTGGTTTGCTCTAAAGGGTGTCCCGGATCAGGATGAGGGTCCCGCTAGGGTTCTTGGCCAGCCTGGGTGAAGGGTTGAGGGCCATTTTCAGGCTGGTCACATCCCCTTCAGGGAGTGGGGTCCTGCTGGGGTGCCTGGCCAGCCTGGGTGAGGGGCTGATGGCGGTTTGCAGGCTGGCCATGGCCCCCAGCAACCCAAGCTCCCAGTGAGGCTGGCTTGAAGCAGGTATCTAGGGTTTATTTGTCTTCTATAATTGAAACTTTGTTGCCTTGAGTGGAGGCCACAGCCTGCCTAGGCAGGCAGCTTCCTCCAATACTGGGCAATGAAGCCTCCTGCTTGCTTCAGCTCTGGGGCTTTTATAATTAAAACTTTGTTTCATTGAGCAGAGGCCACAACTGGCCTAGGCAGGCAGCTTCCTCCATCACTGGGCAACAAAGCCTCCTGTTTGCTCTAGCTCTGTGATTGCCGGCCGCCATCTTGATTGGGTTAATTTACATATAGTCGCTCTGATTGGCTGGTGAGTGTGGCTTGGTATGTAGTAGAGTAACACAATTAGCATATTACTCTTTTATTAGATTAGATAGAAGTCTAGTGCACAGGTTAGGGCCAGCTGGTTTTCCCTGAAGCGTGTCCTGGATCAGGGTGGGGTCCTGCTGGGGTGCCTGGCCAGCCTGGTGAGGGGCTGAGAGCTGTTTTCAGGCTGACCACACCCCTTCAGGGTAGAGGTCCCCATTGGGGTGCCTGGCCAGCATGGGTGAGGGGCTGAGGGCTGTTTTCAGGCTGGCCATGCCCCCCAGCAACCCAATTAAAACTTTGTAGCCTTGAGCGGAGCCCAGGGCAGGCGGGAAGCTTGGCTTCCTCCATTGCCAGGGGCAAACCAAGCCTCTTGCTTGCTCCAGCTCCATGGCCACTGTCGTTTTAGTTGGGTTAATTTGCATAACTCACTCTCGATTGGCTGGAGGGTGTGGCTTGTGGGAGTGGCAGCGTGATAGAGTGATGGTTAATTTGCATGTGTCTCTTTTATTAGTATAGATGTTCAAAAGAAGACAGAATAGTATAATGAATGCCCATGTTCCTCTCACCCACCTTCAACAATTACTAGTGACACATGTTTGCTCATATTTCATCTATACTCCTACATATCCCCCACACCAAGTTGTTTTAAAAACGTCCCATATGGGATACTGTTTCACCCATAAATAGTTCAAACAAATTTTTGTTAATTAAAATTTTAATTAGCAAAATAAAAAATATTCCATAGATTGGCAAAATACCAAATAGCCCCAGCCAAAGATGAAATTGAGAGACCTGGGAAACAGGACCAAGCAAACTCCGGAACAGAGTGCAAGAAAATAAAGAGATCAGGTGATTCTAGAGAAGCAGAATGTGAGACAGAGATTCACAGGCAAGTAATTTATTAAGAAACTCTTAGGAAAAAAACTTGTAAAGAAGAAGAGAAGCAGAGAAAAGGAAATAGTCAAGCAAGAATGTGACTTCAAATAACATCCAGCCTCATACAGTTTGATGGAACACTGTAAAGAAGTGCACCAGAGGCTTTCTCACCTTGAGGCAAAGGAGCTGGGCTTTCATATCATCACATTGGTAGTCATTGCCTACTGGCTTCTTCCCAAGCAGAGCATCTACACGTGCCCCAGGAAAGTTCTCCAAAGAAGGTGACAAGTGTGAACTGTCAGCAGCAATTCAGGCTGCAGTTGGGGAATGTGCTCCACAAACCAAAGTGATGCTTGTAATCTGGATGGGGCATCACTAGCACCAGCCTCTGGTGGAAAATTCATAAGTTAAGTGACATGGAGAATACAGAACTTTCAATATGTTCCAAGAGAAATCACATAAAGATAAAAGAAAAAGGAGAAACTAAACAATGAAATTATAACAGGTGACATTCATCGGATTGGAAAGATCCACCAATTGCCAAGCAGAAAGAAAACATTCAAAATTGGACATTGTTGTTCTAAAGTTTTAGAATAGTATAGAGAGAAAATTCTAAAAGTTTCCAGAAAGGGAAGCAGTTTAGCTACTGTGGTGCAGATTAATTTTATGACGAATGCTAGCAGTTTAGTGCAGATTAATTTTATGACGAATGCTCGCTAAAAAAGGACACCAAAAAGGAGTCATCTACAGGCATGAATGAGTAGCATAAACTCTAGGTTTACTAGCGTGTATCTTGTAGAGTTATATGTGTGCTGCTGAACTCGGCATTTTGAGTTCAGTACACCGAGTGATATTAAGCTGTACTGTACCAGTATGCCTCTCACATAAGGAAAGGAGGGTAGCCACCATTTTGGGGTTGGCTCCCAAGACTTCCACACTTGGTGAAGACTCACTTTGCATCGGCTACTTTGCCAAAGGCCTCCTGGCCAGTGCATCCTTATAGGACTGCTGGGAATCAGAGCAGATGCTCTGAGCAACTGCTGATGGCTCAGTGTCTTTTCTGTGCTCTGTTGCTACAAGTCTGTATCTATATCCTGAAGCCATATCAACTTTGCTTATGGTAATAATTCGAGTGTGAAATCTGATTATGAGCATGCAGTCCATTAACCAGACCAGTACTGATCCAATACATCTACAAAGAGAAAAATCACATCAGAGTCAGACATCTTACTTATCACATTGGATGTTAAGACACAGTGGAGCACCCCGCTGGCATTGCTCAGTGGCTGAGCATCAGCCTATGAACTGGGAGGTCACAGTTCGATTCCCAGTCCAAACAAATGCCCAGGTTGTGGGTTTGCTCTCCAGTGAGGGGACATGTGGAGGGCATCTGATCAATGATTCTCTCTCACCATTGATATTTCTATCTCTCTTTCTCCCTCTCCCTTCCTTTCTGAAATCAACAAAAATAGATTTAAAAAAAAGACACAATGGAGCAATAACTTAAAAGCCATAAAAGGAAATGATTTAATCTCTAATTAATGTGTGACAAACCATCATTTGAGTGTGAGGTCTAATTAAAATAATTACAAAGCATGCAAAAATTCAGAAAAGATGTTAAATAGAAGGAACAGTAGGGAATATCATAGTTAAGA
>PVJC01042271.1:0-14989 GCA_004026665.1 Murina feae
ATTATCTTCTGCCAAGTTTTGCTGTTTCCAACAGAGTAAACAAAATCTTTTCCCCCAACCTGCCCCGCCAAAATGCGGCTTCTGAAATTCGAGGCGCTCCGCGTCACATGTCCACTAGGGGGCAGAGCTGCTGCTTCTGCTGTTTTAGCTCCAAGTTGGAATCAGAGAGGAAGGTGGATCCCAGACTCCTCCTCAAATCAGCCAGTTGGGATGGCCCGAGGCAGCAGCAGACAGTCTCCTCAGTCTGAGCTGTCTTCATATTCAGCCTAAAAGTTAGGCAAGAACTAGCATATGGACTGTCAGAGGAAGTTGAGTGGGACCGAAAAGGAAGACAGAGACGACAGAGGCATTCCCCCAAAGGCTCTAACCATTATGTATCATTAAAAAAAAAAACCTTCCAAAGATCAGAAAAGGAATTTCCAAGGGTTCAGACTACGCATGCCGTCTGCTGTTGTCTTGGCTGAGAGAAGCTTAATGCAAGACTTGGGTCACTGTGGAAAACGACCAGCTGCTGTCTGAGACTGATGTCAGGGCAGCTGAGAGTCGGGATAAAGGTGGCCGTTCCAGCCGCTGTAAGGAGGAATGCTTGCAGCTTTGGGAGTGTACACCTCCTGGCCATCACCCCAAGTCCTGGTGTTATGCTGTGGGCTGTGCAGGGCAGCGAACGTGCCTAAAGGAGCCCTGAAGTCAGTCCTTATTTTTACTATACACCCCACCAGCTCAGCCAGGCAGTAGGGTCCTGAAGCCACAGAAACAAGGAGGTAAGAAGCCCTCGGGCAAGTATCTCCTAAATTCTAAGGGCTCCATGAGATTTGCAACCAGTGGGAGCTGTCCTGGGCTGAGCCCCCAAATCGGTCTCCCAGCTCCCTCTTCTCTGACTCTCCCGGGCGCTGACAGCAGCCCCACCAAGGCTCATTTCTTTCCTATAACATTTCTAGAGCCAAAGCAGCCCCAGCCAGGCTCTCCCCCGCTGCTGCTGCTTCTATCCTGAGCCCTGCCTTGTTTCACCGTCCCCAGCTTTAGTAAATAAATAAATAAATACTCCTGGCTTTTATGTGTCTTTTCAGCTGTGCTGTGCGTGTTTGGATGGGTGAACCAACTTCTCTGTGTGTGTGAAACAGAAAGGCTGAACTAGAGATTAACCTCTGATGTGGGTGTCAGCTCTGAACTTCTGAAAAGCACACGTTCCTTTGGCCAGAAGAACTGAGGGTGTGAGGGAAGGGGACACACGACTGAGCGGCTGGAAGGGCTCCCCAGCGGGAGGGCGGGCGGCTCCCGCAGCGGCCACTGCGACACTTCCCGCCGCACCCCGCCCGCTCGGGCCGGCGGCACACCCCCGCGGCTCCCTCCCGCAGACACTTCTGGAATCTCGCTGGATTCCGCCCAGGAATGCTTAGTGCCCTTTATCCCTGCAAATCGCTTTACATCAGCAACCTTGCTGCACGATTATTAATCATCGCAGTCTTCCTCCTTCCGCCTGTCAAAGGAATCGCGGGGGTCCGGATTTACGAAGGTGAAATCTGAAGGTAATTCGCCTGTGGTTAATTCAATGATCAGTGAACTAAAATTAATGAAGCGCCTCATATGGGCAAGACGCAAAGCGACACACAAATCCAGTTACTATGGGGTCCTCAACGAGCTGCAGACTTTCCATTATGCCCTTGCGGGGGGAGTAGTTAGAAGGTGACAGACCACCTCCCCGGACCAGCCTGACCACCCCGCTAGAACCATGAAGGCCCTACCCACTACCCCACCCCGCCCCCATCCACGGACCACGCCGGGGAAAGGGGAACGACCTTCCCAAGGTCACTGATCCCTCGGGGGGCGGGGGGGGGGGCGGGCAGCGGTGATCCCCGAGCCTCGCTCTGCAAAGCTGTCCGCTGCACCCTGAGCGAGAATCTCAAGTTCAAGCCGACAAACCGGAAAACGGAGTTGGGCGAGGGGAGGCTGTTCCCACGACTTCTGGGCACCGGGTGCGAACATCGCGATCGCGGCTCGCCCACCGGGATCGTTCGAGACCGACCGGCAGGGGCCTCCGCGCGCACGCACCCGCCGCCCGCGTCCTCTCCCGGCTCCCGCGGCGACCCCGGGGTCCCCGGGAGGGCGAGGGGGCGAGGGGGCGAGGGGGCGAGGGGGCGCGCGGCACCGAGCCCACGCCGGCGCTCCACGGGGGCGTGTCCCGGGCGGGCGGCGCGGGGCGGCGGCGGCGCCAAATAAGGGCCGAGCGGAAGCGGCGGCCAGACGTCACGGCGCCGGGTGCGGGCCGCGCGGCGGGGCGGGTGACGCGAGGCGCTGACGGCGCCTACGTGTCACCATGGAAACCAAACAGTAAATAGAGGATTCGGGAGCTCGGGACGCGGCCTGACCGGACGACCTGCCCCGGAGCAAAGGGCCAGGAGCGGGGGAGGGCGGGGAGAAACCCGGGCCTGGCGCCCCTGCTGGGAGGTCCCGGGAGTCGGCTCGCCCTTCGCCCAGGAGCCAGCAGGGGCAGGTCAGGGAGAGAAAGGAGCGCTCCGGGATGGAAAGCCTGCCTGGTTGTTGTTCTGTGTTTTTGTTTTTGTTTTATGTTGTTCTGTTTTTGAAGAGCTTCCCTTGGCCTCCGAGGTTGTTGGGGATACTGGCTTTGTATTGTGTGTGTTTTTCTTACTAAATGGCTAAGAGTCAGGCTTTGGAGCCACAGTGCCCGGACTTCAACTCTCGCGCCGCCACTGTCGTTGGATGACCTTGCGCAGATGACAATCCTGTGCCCCCAAACGTGTTTATCTAGAAAATAAGGAGAATAGCAGGACTTAACTGCCGGCGTTATATTAATGCATTCGTACAGATGTGTGTGTGACTGTCCAGCACATGTTTTAGTCTTACAATGAGCAATTTGAAAAGAACCTCCCATTCTAAAGTTAGTATTACGGTTTCATAAAATACTTCAAGTGTTAACTGAAATGGGCTCTTACCAACCAAAAACATTGCTTGTCTCAGTGTGCACTGTTTCGTGGTTTTAATTTTGAAACACAAAAACTCCAAATGGTATATAGACTAACAGAACTTAAGTTCCTCAACTTCGGTTTCTTTGTCTTTCAGGTCACTGTGCTTGCTGTCTTCACTTCAGATCTGCTGTTTAAACTACAGTGTTGTGTGCTACCAGAGTCGGACACTGCACTCAGAATGATCTCAGCGATTCTGAACCATTACAGACCTTGAAAGTGAAGGCACATAGCGTAAGTAAGTCCTGCGTTGGGCACCAGCTGTCCGTGTAACTGGGAGTTCACTTCCATGTAGAATACATTGTTTTACATGGTAAGTAATTTTTAAATGAAGCTTACATGTGCATCATGAAAGTTCAACAGTAATCCCAGCAACTGTTTAGAACGTAAAACAAGATTTTTTTCAAAAGGGTTTTGTCACTGACAACATCTAGAATTGCCAGTTTATGGTGTTTTACTACTACATTTAAATTCTCAGCAAGTTGTTGTGACTCCTTGTGGATGACCAACCCTAGGGTGACCCCCATAACTCCTGCCTCGTGGTGTCCATTCCTTTGTGTGGCTCAGTGGTTGAAACATCAACCTGAGCACCGGAGAGTCTCGGGTTCGATTTCTAGTCAGGAGCACATGCCTGGGTTGCAGATTCCATCCCTGGTCCTGGTTGGGGCGAAAGGGGGAGGCATCCAATATCTCTCTTTCAATCTTCCTCTCTCCCCTCCTCCCTCCCACTCTCTCTAAAAACCAATAGGGAAAAAAATATCGTTGGGTGAGAATTAACAAAACATTTTTTTTCTAGGAAATAAAAGAGGCCCTTAGTTATACAAGGAAATAAAGTCTGTCAACAACCAGAATGAGCTCAGAAGCAGACTCTACCGCATTCAAGCATCTAGCTGAGAACGCAGTTTGGCAAGCACCTTGATTGCAGCCTTGTGAGGCCTTGAGCAGAGGATCGACCCACGGAGACTGTGAGACAATGAAGCTGCTCGGTGTGTGGTAATTTGTTACCCAGAAATGCAGCAGGAGTCCATCCTCTCTGCCTGCACCTGGCACAGATGGCTCCAGCCTCCTGGCACTGGGCATACCAGCGCTCAGGCCTTCCACCCTGAGTGACGCGCTGTGGCCCTTCCGTGTCTTTCCTCACAAGTCATCAGGTATTGTCAGAGTTTGAAAGCTGGAAAGGGAGTTTTGAGAATTTTGAAACACACTCCTGATTTTTTAAAATATATCTTTATTGGTTTCAAAGAGGAAGGGAGAGGGGGAAAAGACATAGAAAGATCAATGATGAGAGAGAATCATTGACTGGCTGCCCCCTATACACCCCACACTGGAGATCAAGCCTGCAGCCTGGGCATGTGCCCTGACCAGGAATTGAACTGTGACCTCCTGGTTCATAGATTAACACTCAACCACTGAGCCACACCAGCCTGGCCCCACTCCTGACTTGATAGACTAAGTAAACAGTCTCAGAGGGCTTAGAGTCTTACCCTAGGTCATGTAAATACATTATTTAGGGGCATATTTAAACATTAAGCACTTTTGACTTTAGAGTTGCAAAGAGCTGATTTCAAACCTCAGATCTTCTACTTACCAATTGTGTGACATTGGTTAACTTATTTAACCTTTCCTAGATCATTTTCCAACCTATAAAATGAGGGCCCTGGTGATATCTGCCTCACAGGGTTGTTGTGAGGACTAAATGAGAGCATCCATTCAACAAAAAATATTGCACACCCATTATGTGCCAGTTGCCAGAAGTGAAATGGTTAGCAAAGACTGTGAAGTGCATAGCTCAGTCTGGCACAGAGCAAGCACACATGTAAAATGTTAGCCATTATCAACATTATATTCTAGGGCTCCAGGTTCTATTCCAATCACATGCCTCCAGACAGATTCCATAAATTCACATCATAGAACCTCTATCGTGTAATTCCAACTGCCTACATCCCCTCCCCCCACCCCAAGAAATCCCGTAGGTATCGCTAACTCAACATGTCCATCCCAGCACTTACCGTCTTATCTCCCAGACCTGCTCCTCTTCCTGTAGTCACAGAGTCATTGGTGAAACCGCAAGCCTCCTTGTCTGTCAAGAGCATGGTAAACCTGGGAGTGAGCTTGAATTCCTCCCTCACCCTCACCTCCCACATCTACTCAATCACCAAGTCCAGACAGGGCTTACCCCCTAATTACCTCTTGTTCCCTCTACATTCCCACCACCACTGCCTTGGTTCAGCCTACACACAACTGAACTAAGTAACTACCAGGCTTTTCATGCTCTGGCCACAGCTAGCTCTTCTTGACCTACCTCCAGCCCCCTCCACTTTGATGCCGCAATATTGATGCAAAGGAGATCAGATGTACGTATGGGGTGCTCTTTAATTTACATCTCCCACCTCTTCCTCCCCCACCCCCACAGTGTATAGTCCAGCAAAACCAAGTGCCTTGTTTTACGAGTCTGTGTCTTTGTAGTGCTTTCCCTCTGCTCTCTGGAATCCCTCCAACTCTCACTTGCCCATTCTCGCGAACTCCACCTTTGAAGCCCAGCTCAGAGGTCCCTTCTCAGAGGCTCCCTAAAACCTGCACCTCGTGTTCATTGTCATTGTTACAGTATATTATAATGGATGTGTTTATATGACTTCCTCCCTCATAGACCACGAACTCTTTGAGGACAGGGCTGTGCCTTCCTCACATCTGCATTCAGAACCTGATATATATTACAGTAGACACCCAGAAACTTTATTGAATGAAATGAAACCCATGCTTGCTCCAGAGGGTATATATTTTCTCCCCTGAAACCCACAGCGCCCTAAATGATAAAGATAACACATAATAGCTAACACCTTGATAATGCTTTGGTGTGCCCAGGCACTGTAATTTAGCACTCTCTACAGACTAGCTTCTGTAATGCTCACAACGACCCCAAGAGGTAGGTACAATTATGATCCCTTTACGGATAGGGAAATGAAGGTTGCCCACCAAGGAACCAGATCCCAAGCTGAGTCTATGCTATATTGGATCCAATTCCTCAAATCGAGGTTAATTACTCTTCTTGTTTTGGTAAGTTTAGCCCTGTTGACAGTTTCATGATTCACTAAAAAGACTGAAGAGGAGTAATCGCTTCTGTAGATCTGACCACAAATTGCTTGCCCCCAGTGTAAATATGGCAGCAACTGAGGCCTGCACCATCTACCCTTAAGATCAAAGTGGGGCCTTGTGCTCCATATCCTCAATATCCAGGTCCCCAGGGGCCTGCTTCCAATGTAACCATTGATCAGGCCCCTCTGCGTTCTTATCCACATCAACTGACTGCACCATGGCAGTGTGAGCTGAAAGTTTTTTTTAAAAAGGCTTATTAATTCAGAAGAGCTGATGGCCACTGGGCCAGGCAGCCTCCTTGGAACAATGGTCAGAGCCCTTTCTGCCCTTTGTGCTCTTGGGCGGCTGAACAATGCTTCCTGGGCACAGGAGAGGCAGCTTAGTTCCGTCCATGAGTGGGTGTGGGGAGCCATTGAAATGACTTGCATTGCAACTAAGCTTCTGGGGCTTTCTTTCTCCTTTGTGCAAAGGAAGTGGAAATCTATCCAGGCAGCAGCCCTGAGGGACGTTGAGCTCACCCATCAGGCGTCAGTACACCTTATTCCCACCTGCTTTTCTTCAGGTCGGGGCATATTCTTGGTAAATGATGATTATGGTAGTCATGACATTGATATTGATACTGATAGTGATAGCCGCTAACCCTTATTGTCCTATTGTCCTGCACGCTGCGTTGTAAGTTTTATCATTTCACACACCAGTTGCTAAGAGGCAGTGAACTCAAGTGAGTGTGGTGGTCTGAAAATTTTATATCCATAAGAGTGAAAAACATAGTTTTGTTTGTTTGTGGAAGATGAACATGTATCTAAAGACACATTCATTCTTTATTTGAAATCTGTTTAAAAACGAAAAGAAAACATAAATCAAGTGTTGCAGATATGATATGGGCTGTGAAAAACCAAAGCAGAATAGTGGAATGGAGTGCCATGGAGACTCTCGGTGTGTGCGCTAGAGTCACTCTGGATGGAAAGACCTGGGAAGTTACTCTAGATAGAGAGACTTGGGGAATGTCCTTTGAGCTGAGTCCTGAGTGACAGAACAGAGCTAACCCCAGGAAAAGCGGCCCAGGCAGAGGGACAGCAAATGTGAAGGGGCTCCAACAAGAACAAGTATGTGTCAGGAATGGAAGGAAGGCCCTGAGCAGAGTGCCTGTAGGGGAGAAGGACAGGAGATGGAGTTTGGCTTCTTCCTCAGCTGGCACGGCTCAGTGGTTGAGCATCGACCTGTGAACCAGGAAGTCGTGGTTCCACTCCTGGTCAGGGCACATGCCCGGGGTTGCGGGCTTGAGACTTGACCCCCAGGGTGGGGTGTGCAGGAGGCAGCCGACAATGATTTTCTCTCACCATTGATGTTTCTATATCTCTCTCCCTCTCCCTTCCTCTCTGGAATCAATAAAAATATCTTTAAAAGAAAAAAAAGAATTGGCTCCTTAATGTTTATGGCAAAACTGCACAGCTTAAAGTGCACTGATATTTAGCATTCAAGTGATGTTTCTATCTCCTTTGCTTTTTGAGGAATTTGATTATTCTGTGTTTGGGGGAAGTCTCAAATAGTTGAGGATTGATGTTTTGTTTTGTTTTAGATTTATTTTTGTTTGAAATGCATTGAAACCTCAGATGGTTTCCTTAGAATAATCATCTGAAAACTTTCCCTTTGCCTCTGTCTCTTCGTTCTCTACTAAAGATAGCCTAGTTGGTTTTATTTTCATTCACACATGGAAAGTTGCTGTTGATTCAAAATTACTGTTATTAAAACAAATTGTTAAAGGCTACCCTTTAATTTTGATAATTACATAAGATGTAGAGATACGCAAAGTAAACTCTACCATCCACTACGATATAGAGGTAAATATTTTGTTTCTTCTATCCTTCTTCCATCTGAAATTAATTTGGAGCTGGAAGCACAATGGCTGTACATTCCCTTTGAAGGTGAACCGGCAGCAGTAACCCAGGGGAGGCAGTTAAGGAATTCCGGGAGCCAAGATAGAAGTGGGGTATGTGTCTGACGCCAGACATAAAAGATGTGAAATGCCCATTGCTTAATCTCACCATAGGGCCTGGAATAGGAGAATTAGAGATTATTCTGAGGAATATATTTGTTTGTGGAAGTAGTGCAGAATTTACTCATTCCTCCACCCGGCAAATAGTCATTAATCCTGTACTTTGTTCCAGGCACTGGGCCAAGTCTGGGGATGCATTGGTGCGCTAAACTAGACCTTCTCCCTATAAGGAAACAACCCCTTCTGATCTTTATTCCTGTCCCTGCTAATATGTTTGTTTATTCTGTACATTGAACGATGGTGCCCTGGGATAGTTGTATCCTTGAGACTGGTGTAAGGCCATATTTTGTGGGGAGGGAGTAGGGTCTTTCCCAAAAGGCAGTTGACATTCCCAGTGTCTATCATCCATGGAAACTGTTGAATCGTGGGTCGGGAAAGGAGGATTTGGAAGGAGCCCTTTGGCTAGAAAGAGAGGGAATTCATTTCTTCTCTGGATCCCATGAGGAGGGTTGGCAGGGAGCTTGGTGGAATGTCAGCCTTATGGAGGACCCGACAACAGGCCTCTGAGAAGCCTGTTACAGAGGCTACCTGTGTGCAGCTGCTCTCCCTGGACCTCAGTGCAGTCTTGTTGATGCAGCAGCCTGGTCTCAGCGGGGCCATAGCAACCAGAGGAAGGGTCTGTGTCCAGGCCGAGGTCAAGGCTGTCAAATGGAAAGCAATGGTCTCTCTGTATAGTCAGCATGAGGCTTACAGGGGCCATCAGTCAGGTCCCCGAGAGCAGTTCCGTGTCCGGTGCTAGAGGTCCAGCTGCCTTTCTCCATTCGGGTAACCTTCGCGGGGTGGTTGTGATTGTACATGTAGGGGAGCCAGTGGTGTCCTCACAGGGCGTGTCGTCTCGTCATTTCAGAACTGGGTGTCAGTTATAACACAGCAATTCTGTATTTAGTTTAGGTCACATTTAAAGGCTACAGGAAAGTTTCCCTCTGAGCAGCAAACAGGGAGTCTTTATTATTGCCAGACGGGACGGCACACGATGCAAGTGGAGTGTTATATCAGTGCTCTTAGGAGCCTAAAGCAAGTTGCTTTTAAATGCCAATTACTATGTAAAAAGCAGGGAGATAACAGGTATGAACATCAACCTCAATGGAATTGTCATTTTAAATTAAAACTTTCAGTTTGACTGGGTGTGACATCGGTAACCACCCAGTGATTTTCATTATCACCAAAGCATTCGAAGGCTGGCACCAAAGCTGCTCTGCGCCCAGCGTGTGTGCACACATGGACCCCGGCTTCCAAGCTGGTGCCGACAGGACACCGGAGCACAGGGGAGGGAGGGCAGCACCTGTGCTCTTTGTGATGTGAACCTGTGCGTGTAAGCGCCCCATCACCAGAGGTGTCCCAGACAAAGGTCATGTTCTTCTTTAAGATGATAAACTTCCAGGGTAAAGCTTATTCCAAGTCATGCTGACTTCTCATGAAGCTGTTATGTAACTCTTTATTTACCAAATGATCAACCACTATTTGTACAGTTTTGAGATGGCTTTCAAATTCTCAGAGCCAACTTTTCTTCCCCCAATGTAAACTAAATGGTAGGCATATGATGTTAAAGGAGTTTTTAAAGTACAATGTATTTATTACGAAGGGGTAGGGCAGCAACCTCCTTTCTTTCTGAGAAGAAAAATAATCCAACTAAATCAATGTATGTTAGAGTTAAGGATGGAAAAGGTCGGGTGGGGGGAGGTGCGGGGAAGGTTTCTAACCAAGTGAAAACTTTTTTTAACCAAATATTAAGAGAAAGTTCAGCCTGACCTGTGTGTCTCAGTGGTTGAGCATAGACCCATGAACCAGATCACAATCTCATTCCCAGTTAGGGCTCATGCCCTAGTTGCAGGCTCAATCGCCAGTAGGGGGTATGCAGGAGGCAGGTGATTCTCATCATTGATGTTTCCATCCCTCTCTCCCTCTCCCTTCCTCTCTGAAATCAATAAAAACATTTTTTAAATATTTTTTTTAAGAGGTCGTTCAGCCTGGGCGATAGGATAATGAATGAGGAAGATTCCAATACCAATAGCGAGACATTGAAAAAGTCATTCATTCATTTGCTTGCCTTAAAAGTGGAGGTAACCCTTCACATGATGTTATTAGATTAAAAAGTCAAAGTAGTTTGCGCAAAGCTGAATTTTATTTTTTAAAAGTGTTCCTTTAAGAGCAAGATATTTAAATGTAATGTTAGCATAACTAGATTTAAATATTCATCCCTTTGACTTTCAAAACAGAAAAAGAAGCTGGAAGATATGTACTCACAAAAGCTATCTCAGAGCAGGTGCCCACCCTCAGAAGCTGTAGGCAGAGAATCGTAGTCGTGCACTGTGAAGACTCCTGGTATTTATAACCTATTCCAGCAACAGCTCTAGAGTTTCCTTCTCCTCTTTGATAAGAGATCAAACAAAGGGGTGTGTCCCCCTCCAAAAGCTACCCTTCTTGACAAACTGGTCTCCGATACCTTTCAGAATCTTACCAAACTTCCAAAAATGAAAAGAGCACGAGGTTGGTCGCATTCAACTTAAATGCTTTTATTGACAATGTCTTTGAACAATAAGCAAACAATGCTTAAATTTTTCATTCAAATTCACTTTCCACATGTCAAAAGACCTCAAGGTAGAAAAAAATAAAATAAAAATATAAATATCTGAGAATCCATCTTAATAAATAAATTAAAAACACAATAAAACGTTTTCATGGAAAACTGTTAATGTCAGAACAATCATTCCACCTCAACAATGCATGATCAGTAACATTACAATGAACATTGATGTTGAAGAAAAACTACAGTACATGGATATCGCTACTTACTTCTATCTACTAGAAAATAAAGTCATATCTTTTCTTAGTTTAATATTAGTCACTGCTAATCAGAACACACTATTGCCAGGAACACAGTAGTTATTGTTAAAATCAGCTGCACTAGATACAATTTGAAAATATCCAGCACCAGGTTAATTCCAATAACGAACCCAACAGATTAGTTAATGCTATGAGAAGACTAAAGAGAAAAAGAGACACAGACCCAGGCCTGGCTCAACATGCTACTAACTACCAGCTCTCAGATGTGTCGCCGGGAACAATGCACACTCCATGCGTTTTGCTACATCTCCGAAAGAGGTAAAGACCCGAGTCCACCTGCGGATGCTTTCAAGTCCTTTGAGGCCCACAGCCTGGTGTGTTTCACGCGCAGAAAAGGTCCTCCCTAGGTCTACGGGAACCCTCGCGGGAAGATGTGTTTCTCCTCTCTGTAATGCACCAGCTCAGGACAGCGGCACTGGTGTGTGCCTGCTGCCTCCCCTCCTCGCCTGCTCACAGGGCCAGCAGCGTGGGTGAGCTGAGCGAATCAGAGGAGGGCTCGCTGCTGCTGCCCTTACGGTGGGCAGCCGCACAGCTGGGGAAGGAGTCAGCCTCGGGGTAGGTGAAGACGAAGGAAGACGTGTAAGTACTGCAGCTGGGAGTACAGGTGACCACCGGGGTGCACAGGGGCTCCGGCTCCGCGGCCATGGGCCCCATCCCCAGAGAGCCACCGTGCAGGGGCTCCCAGTCTGCGGCATAGAAGGAACCAGACAGGTCCATGTCTGGCACAGAGCGGGAGGAGGTCTCAGAGCCGCCGGGCCTGGACGATGCTGGGAACAGGAAGTCGTCAAAGGGCTCAGCCTTCAGCTCCATGCCGCGCATGTTTTTGACAGGCTCCACTGCAGGCTTGGGCTCAGGGTCGTTGAGGAGGGGCAAGGCGAAGGCCTCCTCGGACTCAGGGGTGGCAGCCTCGGGCAGGCCTCCACTCAGATCAAGGGAAGCCACAGACATCTCTTCTGGGAAGCCCAGGTCATCGGGGATCTTGCAGGCAGGTCGGTGAGCTGCCAGGATGAACTCCAGTTTTTCCTTCTCCTTCAGCAGGTTGGCAATCTCAGTCTGCAGAGCAGACTTCTCGTCTTCTAGTTGGTCTGTCTCCTGTACACAGCGGGATAAAGCAAAGCATGAGACACAGTCTTGCTCAAGGACACTGCTCCCCGATGCCCAGTTCTCCAACTTTCCCCTTAAGTTTTGAAAAGGAGCAACGCATGAAATCTACCTACCGCTTGCAGCGTGTCAGTCAGCTCCCTCCTCCGATTCCGGCATTTGGCTGCAGCCATCTTATTCCTTTCCCTTCGGATTCGCCTTTTCTCTTCTTCTTCTGGGGACAACTGGGAGGAAAAAAGGCCAACAGTCAGTAACAGCGTCTGCCGGGAGCTCCATTCATCTGCCCCAGTGGCACTGGCTCCTGCAGCTCCCCGGCTTCCTGACACCTTGTCTGCGAAGCCATTTCTTTCTAACCTGCAACTTCAGGCTGGCTGCGACTTGCATTTCAAATAAGATGCTCAGCAAGAGAATGAAGAAGAGCCTGTGATAGGGACCTCTTAGGGAAGGAACTATGAGGGTACTCCTGGGGGTGTGACTGCCAGAGCCTGACTCCAGATGGAGTGGGCTTGGAGCCAGAGTTTCCCGTTCAGGATGTGTGGTCAGTTCCTTCACTGACTTCACTCTACCCACTGTGCTCTCCATCTACACCAGTGCGGAGCCCTCCCTACCGCTAAAACACAGAGAAGGTTCAGAGGGACCCACCTGTTCCACCTTGCCCCTCCTGCCAATGCTCTGAGCTCTGCCTCCAGTCACGGTCTTCACGACGCCAGCCCTGGAGTAAGCCCCCGCCGAGGGGGCGGGGACCCTGTAGGGGTGGGGGCCTCTGGTCTGGGATGGGGCCACCGAGGAGACTAGAGCGGGCTGCACCAGCCACTGCAGGTCCGGGCTGGTCGAGATGGCAGTCACAGTTGGGATGAAGTTGGCACTGGAGGACGCCAGATCCGTGCAAAAGTCCTAGAACAAAACAGAAAGGAGAAGCTGATGTGAGCGAGCGGGTTCGGGACACAGGTGAGGTGAGTTTCCCAGCGCCGCACGAAGCAGGGAGAGAGGGAGGAGGAATGGTCCTGCCGGGGACTGCTCATGTCTTTTTATATCCCCTTCATCCTGGATGAAAGATCTTCCCCCTTTCCTCCAAGAACTCCGGGGCGCAGTGCAGTGCCTGTCTCCTACATCCCGCTGCTGCCTTCCCGTTATCCCTCCAGCATCACTGGCCTGAAAGGGAGTTTGTTATAAATATCCCTGACGTCTGCGCTGACGCAGGCGCCGCTCCGGAGTCTCCTGAATGAACTCGCTTTTTATCAATGAAACTGCCTTACACACCCGCCTGCTGCGCCCTCCCTCCCGGTCGCTGCTTCAGGCTGGGAGCGGAGGGAAAAGGGGGGTGCCGCTTTTTGCCGTCTCCCTGGAGGAGTCGGGCTCTAGTTAGCCAGCCTTTGCTTGGGACAGGTCTGCCCCAGCTGGTGTAAGAGACCAAGCAGAGCGCGCGGGCCGGGGGCGGATCAGAACGAGCCTGCCGCGGGAAAGGAGAGCCAATTCTAACTTTGACAAGTGCGTGTGCGCTCCCAACAAGCCTGGGGCTCCCGAAATAGGGCTGTTCCAGCCGGGGCAGCCTCCCTCCCGGCCCAAAAGGAGTCCCCGGCTCCAAAGGAGTCCCCTACTTCTCTTACTGAGCTCCCCGTCCGGTGTCTCCTCCCCGGTGACCCTGACGCCCCGTCCCCGGTGGCTCGGAGCCAGCCTTACCTGCGCATTGACCGGAGAGCCCATGCTGGAGAAGGACTCGGCCGGCGAGTGGTAGTAAGAGAGACTGTCCCCGGCCGGGGAGGCGCTGCTACAGCGGGACGAGGACGCCTCGTAGTCCGTATTGAAGCCTGAGAACATCATGGTCGCGGTTAGTGCAAGCCGAAGCGAAGGGCAAGGGGACACAGAGGCAGGTAGCAGCTTTGGGGCAGAGCTGGGTGGGAGCGCGGTCACCGCTCTCTTGCTGCGCCGCCGCTGGCTCAGTGTCCACTCCCGGGCTGCTCGCTGCAGATGCGGTTGGAGTACGAGGAGCCGCAGCATTTTATGAATGAGAATGACGTCACGGCGCAACCATTGCGGCGCCTGAGGGGTGGCGCGAGAGCCTGCACCTCTCTGCGGCCTCCTGGTTGCCCCTGCCGCTCTCGCAGCTCCCTTTCCGGTCCCCGGTCTCGTTGCGTTTCCTGATTTTATTATTGTTTAGCAATCTGGGTGGTAGGGGTCCCTTAGACCCCCGCTAGGAGGAGGGACTGCAGGGATGGCTCCCCCCACGACCGCAGGGACCGGCCGTGGAAACCTGCTGACGCAGATGTCCTAATATGGACATCCTGTGACAAGGGAGGAGGGATTGACGGGAACTGCTCGCCGGCTGCAGCCAACAACTGGGGTGCAGCGCGGGGGGGGGGGGGGGGGGGGCGGCAGCGGGGGGGGGGGAGGCGGGAAAGGCACAATACGAGCGAAGAACATTCCTCCCGGTTCTATGCGAGCCCTTGTTCCCGCCGGAGGGGGGGTGGGGGCGGGGACGCCTTTTTACGGTCTGCTGTAACCAAAGAACAGTTCTGAGCGTAGGGGAGAGGCACAGGAGAAGCAGGTAGACACCCCGAGGGCTGCGACCCCCGCCCGCGAAGTCAGGCGCCTCGACCCCATTCCCAGTTCTACCCAATTCTGTGCAAACGGTGGGGGCAGGCCCACACCCCTCGCCTCCGGTCCCCAAGCTCGAGCAAGACTAGGACTGTGACTGCGTTGGGAAGCAGAAAGTCGGGGAATCCAAAATAAAAGGAGAACCGACTTCGTCTTGGAGGCTTCGGATTTTAGTTTTATTGTGATTTTATTGTTTTTAAGGGGAAAGGCGCATTCCCTCCCCCCCCCCCCCCGGTCATATATGGGTGTATTCGTGTTACTGTCCGGTCCCTGAGACGCTAGACATCAAACATTAGGCAGAATCTCCACCCAGGATGTC
>PVJC01042272.1:0-14827 GCA_004026665.1 Murina feae
TATCATGGCAGTGTCTGGTAGATGCTGTGACATATCCCTCTGACGTAAGGACGCTTTTCCTGGAATCTGGAGATACTGTTAGCAGATAGCCCTTGGCTGCCAGTCATTTCCAAGAAATGACTAGATGAAGAGAGTCACCTTGGTCAAGGTCAAGCCCCTTTTTTTTCTGAACAACTTGCATCAAATATCTGGTCCATTAGGGAGTTTAAGGACATGGCCCTCTCCTGCCAGTTTTAAAAAAGTCTCCTACTCAACTGTATCTTAGCTTTGGAGCCTGTGGTGTTGGTTGACACTTCCCTTGGTAGTTCATTATGGCTGAACTTCTGCCAATCCTGCTTCTTCCCTTTTCTCCTATAAATGAAGATCACAAGACTTGATTCTTGATCAACTTTCTACATGTTAGTTTTCATCTCAGAGACTACATCCTGGGCAACCCAACTAATAGTGGAATAATATTAATATTTTAAAGAAAACCATACAAAGAAAACACTGAGTAATTTAACATTTATTCAGAAATTGAGTAATATATCCAGAAAGTAATAAAGCATGTTAAAACTAGAAACAAATCCTAGAAAATCCAGTATTGTAACTATTAAGAAAGTGAAGCAAGTTTTCTTACATACAATATCCACACATAAAGGCTCAAAAGCATCCCTATACAACATTAAAAATTTATAGAGATTATAATACCTTAATATGGCAGTTAGTAGTTTTTGAGTACTTGTCATTTGCCTGGTACTTTGATAAAGGCTTTACATCAAACATGTCAAACTCGCACCCTATGGGCCACATGCCTCGTGTTAGCCTTTAAGTTTGATGTGCTTGCTTTACATAGTTCCAAGTAAGTTATATGTAAGTATCTACAAGTAAACTTAGAACTTGAACAAGCTAATTTTAGTATTTACACATAAGATCAAAGAGCCGATCAGGGCCATCCGGGGGGAGGAACTGCAGGAGGTTGGCTGGCCATGGGAGGTTGACTATGGGAGCACACTGACCATCAGGGGGAAGCTCCTGCATTAAGTGTCTGCCCCCTGGTGGTTAGTGTGTGTCATAGGAACCAGTCATTCGGTCTTTTGTTCTTAACTGTCACTTAGGCTTTTATATATATATAGATAATAAACATAGAGCTCCAAAACAGGCTGTGAATACATGCATCCCTGATACATGACAAATGACCCCTGTACATCAGTACAGAAAGAATACAGTAAATGGTTCTGGAACAATTACTAACCTTATAAAAAATTACAATCTAATTACACCACACACAAAGATCAATTCCAGCTAGGTAACACAAACCTCAAGGCAAGAAAACAAACTTTTAAAAATTTTTAGAAGAAAATTGGCTGTCATATTTCTGATCTAGTGATTGACAGCATAATTTCAGGAAGATAAAAAAGCTTAATCCATAAAGAAACCAATGGAAGCATTGACTTCACTAGGATTTGTCTTCTCATAGCAGAAGATACATGACTTCATCTTTTATTATTCCTCAGCTTTTTAACATGCGTAGTGCATAGTTATAGATTTTCAAACATTATATATTATTACTTGGTACAATTTTGAACATATTACCAATAACAACTAGGTTTTTCTTTTTATTTAATGATCTATTTCTACTTTAAGGTGATAGATGTAGCCATAGTTCATTTATTTTTAATTCCCATAACACATTAAGTTTCAAGAATATTCCTCAACATATCCATTGATAGAAATGTATACTGTTTATAATTTTTTTTTTCCTTTTATGAAGGAGAATGTGAACAATGTTGCAATATGACCTTCCACTAGGTGTCTCTAGACTAGAGCAAGCATGTCAAACTCAAAGAGTAACATGGGCCAAATAAACAAGGCATGTGGTCCAAGGGCCGCAAGTTTGACATGCTTGCTCTAGAGAGAAGTTACCTTGAAAGATACAGGTGGAGGCAGAGAAATAGGATAAGAGAGAATGCATGGGGATTCATACAGAACAATAGAAAAACAGAAAAATATCTGCAGTAACTCTTCACAGAGGTCCCATGGGCGTTCATAAAGTATACTACTTGATTGTTTTATATATTTGAAGTACTTCATATATAAGAAAATGCTCCTTATTTTCTTAATGTTTTCTGCCTTTAGATAACCTTGGATGGTGTTGATATCAGGAACTCTGCCTTTGGTTTCTGATGTCTATTTTCTGAGGTATGTTTGTATAATCTGTTACTTGAAACCTTTTTGAGCCATTTTTCTTTTAGATGCTTTAAAAATAATGCATAAAAATAGATATTGCTTCTTGATTCAGTCTGACATTCCTTTTTGTTTACAATACATGGAAAGGTTGATCCCATTCCATATTTTTTAGCAGCTCATGGAGATATAATTCATGTACCATACAATTCACCCATTTAGATCCACCCGTTTAAAGTGCACAAGCCAGTGTTTATAGTATGTTTAATCACAGGGCTATGCTGCCATCACCAAACAGTCAATCTAACTTTAGAATTACTTTTGCCTTCAGAAAAGCCCCTGAAAAGCCCTTGGCTCACAGTTACTTCACACTAATTCCCGCCTCTGCCCTGGTGCCAGGCAGACTGGCTCTTGCTCCTGACCTCCAGGATTGCCTCTTCTGGACATTTCACGGAGATGGAGTCATCCTTGCTAGTCTTTTATGTCTGGCTTCTTTTGCTTAGCATAATAGTGAGGTTTGTGCACATGGTAATGTATTGTCACTTCTTTCTTTTTCATTGCCAGATGATATCTCATTGAATGGACATACCACATTTATTTACTCACTTACAGGTTGATGAACACTTGGGTTGTTTTCACTGTTTTTTTCTTCTTCTATTTTGAAGGCTGCTGTGAACATTTGTGTTCAAGTTTTTGTATGGCTACATGCTTGTATTTCTTTCGGCTCCATGCCTAGGGCTGGAATTCCTGGGTCCTACGGTAACATTTTAAACATGTTGTTAAGCATACAATGTCTAACATTTGCAGGAACTGCCAAATTGTCTTCCAAAGCAGCCGCATTGTCACATTCTCCACAGCATCATATGGGGCTGTGTTTCTCAACATCCTTGTCAACCTTCGTCATTTCTGTCCTTTCAATCATAGGCATTATGTGCTCCTGGATTCGTGTTTTTTGGTTCAGTTTTCATTTTCTAAGTGATGAGTGATGTGAAGTCTCCTTCCATGTGGTTTGGATCCCTCCCCCAGGAAAGTCAAAAGGCACCAGCACAGCCAGCAAGAGCACCTTCACTCTGTGAGTGGCAGGGCCCCTGAGGAGGCAGGGGAAGCAAATTCTGTAAACTTCCAACCTGAAACCATATTTCTGGGCTGAGGGCCAATCCAAATCTATCCCCCAGTCCAGGGAGCCATGACAAGTAAGGCCGCCTCTTGGAGGAAATAAATTTTTCCCACTGTGGGAACTTAAATCTGATAGAACAGCATAAACTATTTTGTACAGTTCCCTTTTCTTTCATACACTTTCAACGTTTGGAAAGAGTGTGACTCATTTCACATGTGGGATCCGTTGATCACTGGCTTAATATAAATCAGAGTCATAAGTAATCTGCAGTGGTGCACCTCAGCATTTCTCAACTTTCATCTTTAGAAAAAAGCCTGAAAAATGCTATTGCAATAAAAGTTTATGTATTTAAATGATGTCAAGGAAGATGTCTTTGCTCATATTTAATATTTATAGGCATAGATATGTATGTATAATCTATATACATGCAATACACATGTGTATATGTAATCTATTTCAGCCTTCAAACTAATTCCAATCTCACCTTAGGCCATGGTTGACACCGAGGATGTAGAACTAAGTTATATCCCTGCATTCCTCCCCCACCCCAATCGTGCACTGGTGGGGTCCCTCTGCCTGGCCTGCACTGTGTCACAATCTGGCAGTGGTGGGAGCCTCTCCTGCCTCTGCAGCAGTGCTAAGCATGTTTGACTGATGGATAAGGCCCATTCCCCAGGGGGAGTGGGCCTAAGCCCTCAGTCAGACATCATCCGAGAGCTCCCAGACTGTTAGAGAGCACAGGCTGGGCTGAGGGACCAGCCCCTCCCCCACCTGAGTGCATGAATTTTATGTACTAGGCCTCTAGTTTTTATTATAATGGTTTGGCCCTCTAGCAACTTCAGCATGATATTATAGCTAA
Organism: Murina feae; assembly: GCA_004026665.1. NCBI lineage: Eukaryota > Metazoa > Chordata > Mammalia > Chiroptera > Vespertilionidae > Murina > Murina feae. The sequence continues at coordinate 4,143 of PVJC01042272.1, forward strand.
TTTGCCTACAAACGTCAGGTGGTCATAATAATCTGGCCAGTCAGTAGTGTATACTAGAGGCCCAATGCACAAAATTCATGCAAGAGTAGGCCTTCCTTTCCCTGGCTGTCAGCACTGGCTTCCCTCTGGCACCCTGGACCTCTCAGCCCCAGCTTTGTCTGGAAGGTTGCCCAGGAGGATGTCTGGAAGAACATCAAGTCTAATTAATATTATGCTTTTATTATTATAGATATACATACATAAAGTATATATATGTATATAAAATTTGTATATTTATATTTATATAAAATTTGTTTTTGTTTTAAATGTGGACATGATTATTCCACTCTGTTGGAACTTTAGCTCAGGCAGCCATAATGTCTTTCTGTCAGGGCTGTTAGGAGACTCAATATCATAATGCACATGAGATTTCTATAAGATATACCAGAGTAGGAAATGCAGTGGTTATGGTTATTTATTATAATAATACCAAAGAAGAAGAGGTAATTTTCCCTTTTTAAGACTGAAGACTCGGGATGTATGTCATTGCTCAGACTTGTCAGGAGTCGGTTTTCGGTATTGCCCCGAAGCCTAAGCGTGCCTTGGACTCAACGTGATGGACAGGCACAGGACGGGCGCAGGACTAAGTGGGCAGGCTGCAGGGTGCTGAGGATGGTGGGTGGGAGAAAACACACAGAAACAATACAGGCAGATGCACCTAATCAAGTCTTACTGATGCAGCTTCTCCCCCAACAAAAGACGAGTCTGTAGGAAGGATTTTATTAAATTTCCGTGTCACCCCTGTTATAAGCCTTTGTATTCAACTATGTAGCAAGGACTTTTTCGTATACATTCTCGATTAGTTGGTTGGTTGTGTGAATGATGATAATTTCCCAGACGAAGTAATCAGATTACATTGTGAGTGCTTTTCCAGACAGGGAGGCAGCGTGGAATTCAAAGAGCTGGCTCTGTGTAAATGGTCAACCTGTTTCCATGGTTACAGGCTGGCCGAGTGAACTCAACTTTTGTAGGTGTTGGTTTGTGTCCTCTTATCTGAAGAATCTGGAGGAGATTGTTTCCATGTATATGGTTTCCATCCCGGGCTAAGTGTGGGTCTGAGGATGAATGAGGGGAGGGAGTGCCTCTCAGCGATGTACAGAGCTGGGGAAGATGCCCTCCTGCCCTTGCACCTTGTTTTTATGACCAAGCATGACCGCATTTGTGGTTCCCACTAATGCACTCTGTCGCATCTTTTCTGGGTACCCATTTCTGTGAGTTTCTGGGCCAACAGGTGTGCTGTAGTTCTCAGCGACGCGGAAGGCTGTCTTTTTAACCCAAGCTATTGCCTTCTCTCAGGACTATGGCAGCAGCCGACTTCAGCAGACACGAAGAGGAGTCTGGGAGACGGCACAGAAGAGGAATTTTCAAATTCAAAATAAGGGTTAGGAACTTGCAGGAAGCATAGATGGACGTATTTGGTTCTTATTTTAAAAGAATGGAAAGTTTTCATTTCTTTTTTTAAAATTAAAGCTTTATTGTTCAGATTATTACAGATGTTCCTTTTTTTTAACCCCCATAGCTCCCCTCCACCTGGTTCCCACCCCCCATGCCCTTACCCCCACCACTGTCTTCATCCATAGGTGTAAGATTTTTGTCCAGTCTCTTCGCACACCCCTCACACCCCCTTCCCCCTGAGAATAAGAATTGTCAGTCTGCTCCCTTTCTGTGCCCTTACTTATACAAGAGAGTACCTGGCTGTTTCTCTAAGTTTTCATTGATTTTCCACCTTTTGAATAAACTACTTAGAATTTTCTTTTTTTAATTTCTCCTCAATTTTTTTCTTTATTGATTAAGGTATTACATATGTGTCCTTAATACCCCCCCATTGCCCCCCCCAACCCTACTCCCATTCATGCCCTCACCCCCTGGTGTTTGCATCCATTGGTTATGCTCATGTGTCCTTTGGTTGATCTCTCCCCCTAACCTCCACCCTCCCCTATTTTCCCTCTGAGGTTTGAGCATCTGATCAATGCTTCTCTGTCTCCGAATCTGCTTTTGTTCATCAGTTTATGTTGTTCACTATGATCCACAAATGAGTGAGATCATGTGATATTTTAAAAGTTAAAAATAGGAGCCTTGCCTCATTTTCCTGAACTTTGAAATCATTGAACTGTGTGTTTTTTTTTTCTTTTCTCCTATTGGCCTTGATTCTTTTCAGAATTACAGTGTAACTGCTCTCTCTTCCCCTGATCCTGTGCTGAGCTGAGTGGATTGCAGAACTCCCATTGATTTTGGAGGGAGCTCCAAACCCCTGAATCTCCCTGGCTGTTTGTATGTGCCCAGGGGCAAGTGATAAAGTGCCCGAGAATTACTTACAGCATGTGCAAGATGAAGATTAGAAGAATAATTTCATCATTACCATGATTATTGTTGTTGAATATTTATATAACACCTTACTCTGAGAAGCTCAGGAAATTTTATTAATTTTATATGATCTAATGGAATGGGCTCTAATCTTAACTATACCCCTATGTGCTGGGTGAGACTTAAAATTAATAATGGTTTTGAGTGACATATATTGCTAGGGAAATCTAATTCCATTTCTGCTCAGCTCTCTTCTGTTATTGAAAAATGGCATTATATATTTGCCTAGAAAGTTGGATTGCTATCTAATTATTTTGGCACTGGGGGCCCATTTGCTATTTATTTTGGGGTAACTCCAGATCACAGCTTATTTAAAAGTAATAAAGAAATACATTGACATATAAGTGAAAAGACAATTTTTATGTTGAGCATTAATCATTAATATTCCAAACTAATCTTTAAAAAAGATAATTTTATTATCTTTTTTATCTTCTACAGACTATATAGTTTTATATTTAGTGCCTAAACTTAAATATATCTGAGTAAATTTTCCTTGTCCTTTAATACTACTGAGTTCAGTATTCTGTCTTTGGGCTATTTTTCACATGGTAGTGATGTTCAAATTATTACAATTAATTATTTTTTGCTATTTCCTAATCTAAACTATGGCAGGTTATAAACATCATGTATTTCATGAATCTAATGGAATTATTAAAATATTTATTTTCTTAATAATACCTCAAAAACCCTTATTTCTTAGACTTTTTAAATGTAATTTCAGCTCTACTGGATTAAGGTGAAGATTTCAAATATTGTTTTTCACATAAAATACTGCTAATTTCCCCTAAGATTCTTATCTTTCTGTTCCTCTTTTTCCATTAGGTGCTAAGATCTTTAAAAAGTTTAACAAGATGAGTTGTTCATAGTATTTTTTAACAATCATTTGCATTTCTGTGGGGTCTGTTGTTATTTCGCCTCTATCATTTCTGATTTTGTTTCTTTGTGTCCTCTCTCTTTGCTTCTTGGTGAGCCTGGCTAGAGGTTTATCAATCTTGTTTATTCTTTCAAAGAACCAGCTCTTGGTTTCACAGAAAGGATATATGCATCCCTATGTTCATAGCAGCACAATTCACCATAGCTAAGATTTGGAAACAGCCTAAGTGCCCATCAGCAGATGAATGGATTAGAAAACTGTGGTACATCTACACAATGGAATACTATGCTGCTATAAAAAAGAAGGAACTCTTACCATTTGCAGCAACATGGATAGATCTGGAGAGCATTATGTTAAGTGAAATAAGCCAGTCAATGAAAGAAAAATACCACATGATCTCGCTTATTTATGGATAATAAAGACCATTATAAACTGATGAACATAAATAGATACAGAGGCAGAACAGAATTGAACAGAATGTCAAACTACAGCTGGAAGGCTGAGGAGGGTTGGAGGGGAGTTAAGAGATCAACTGAAGGACTTGTATGCGTGCATGTAAGCATAATCAATGGACACAAGACACTGGGGGATAGGGGAGGAGGGGGAAGGTCAAGGGAAAAAATGGAGACTTATCTAACACTCTTTGTAATATTTTAAGCAATAAAACAAAATTTTAAAAAAGGAAAAAAAATAAGGAAATGGGGAAAAAAGTTTAACAAGAATTGGCTAATTGATATCTAGAAAGACATTGAAATAATACACATAGATAATTAAATAGAGAAAGAGCTGTCAGAAAGTTTCATTAGAAGATATACACATCATTGTGGCATAATCAAGTAAAGAATGACATTGTGCACAGGCCTGGGAAACAGGTGGGGGTGGGGGGAGGGAAGAGGGAGATAAGAGGTGTACTATTATTGCTTCATTTAACCAGCATAACATTCCAAAGGACTACTACCTGACTTGTTGGCAAGTAAGGAAGTTGAAATTAAAGAAAGCTGAGTAACTTGAACAAGGTCTTACATCTCATGAGCATTTTAAAAACTCTGTTCTCAACACCTGTGGCCATCCTCGTCAGGCAGGCAAGGAGCAGCTGGGCCTGTAAATGAAGGCATGTATCTTGCGTGCTTCTCATGAACCCCAATGCATGAGGATGAAAACAGCATGCCCCGTGTCCACAGGACTCCCGTCTCCTGGCGCAGACTCCTTCTGTCTTGGGCCTTAGCAAACATGCTCCACATCTGAACCCCTGTCACAGGGTGTGGGTTCTAAACGTTTCTACAGAAACAAACCAGATTTGCAATGGTTTCCTGCACGAACCAGTAAGTACAACTCCAGGTCCTCCGCCTGCTCCTACACCACATGGGGAGTGGCTTTTGGCAGTCTGTCTCTCTGGCCTGCCTGCAGACACATCACTTCCACTCACATGTGCAGCAAGACTGCAGACAACTCAATGCCACGGGCACTGAGAACCACTGTAAAGTGAACAGTAAATCTACCGGCCAACCTCTCCTACAGTGATCCAGGTGGGGGTTCCGGTTTATTTGCATGTTTTTGAGCTTTGCTGTAATTCTTTGAGGAATCACCTCACAATGAATATGGCCGCCACCTGAGTGTCCCATTGCTGGGGCTTAGCCAGCCATACCGCAGAACCGGCGAAGGATTTTGGTCATTGTGCCCGAATAGCTCCCATGCTTGGAGTTCATATAAGGGAGACATGTGTGTAATTTACTAATACTCTATTTATAATTGTTACTTGCATATTCACGAGTGAAATTGATCTAGATCATCCTTTTATCCTGTGAGTCCAACATCCTGGTTGGCATGAAGCAGAGGGCCCCTCAGTGACCACGCTTCTAGCCCAGAGGCCCGAGTTTGGGGCCCAGCGAGGCCGCGTGGGAATCCCTGCCCATTTTGGCTTGTGGCAGCCCACCTGTGATGTAGTGCAAGGTATTAAGATGCATTTTTCTTTTAATTTTAGCTGCAAAGTTCGAATGGAATGAAATTTCTATACCACTTACCCCAACCAAACACCAGTCTTCATGGTTCCCTGTTTGCAGCAGCAGGTTTAGGAAGGCTCTGGTTTCCAGCAGTTACAATTACTTGAGTAGTTTGAATCAAACTCGTTTGAAGTTGACATTCTGTGTTACCTTGTCATTCTTATCAGTGAAACTTTACCGCGAAAGCTGCACGCCATCAGGTATAACTGCAAGGCCGCTCGGAGGAGCTCCCCTGAGGACCATGCTCCTGAGAAAGTCAGAACTGCCCCCCCCCCAGCCTACCCCCCGGTTTCAGCGCCCAAGTGCGTTTACCAGGCCCGGGTGCTGCAAGGAACCCGCCCACCCAGCTTTCGTACCTGCCCCCCACCTCCCCAAGGGGGAGCATGCAAACGGGAAAAGTCTTGCCCCCAAGACATTTGTGTCAGTAAATGGCCCAGAACCAGCTCCAGGCGCCCTGTTCCTAGGAGACGGCGTGGGGACGCTCACGGAGGGGTGGGGGGGGGGCGGACAGGAGTGGGTAGGAGGGTGGCCGACTCCCACCTGCTGGCTGTCCCAGGCTGCAGGCACCAGTCCGGTAAGGCCGGTTCGGACATCTCACTGGGTTTTTGTTGGTCCCGGGCCGCTGAGCACCCCACAGCGGCAGTCCACGTCCTTCCCGCTCACTGCCCCGCGTGGGCTCCTGGACTCGGTGGTGCGTGGAAGTGGCTTTATCCCCACCCGACGGCGGCAGGCAGGTGCTGCCGCAGGTCCGCGGGCAGCATCAGGGAGCTTCGCCCCAGCCCCGGGCGCTCCCCAAGGCCACACCACGCGCGTCCGGGGAGGGCACAGGGCCGGCTCTCCTGTTCCCTCCTAGTCCTGGTGTTCCCGGCCCGAGCAGCAGCATCTCCTGAGGATTACGAGCCCTGCCCGGGCTTTGAAAGCGCATTTCCGCTCACTGCGCCTGCAGCGGGGACAGTGGGAAGGGAGCACGAGAGCCCACGGAGGGCGCAGCGGCTCAGGGGGCGCAGGGGGATGGTGCAGGTGCCTGCGCCTCCGGTGTGAGTCCGGCTTCTTGTTTCCTTCCGCAGCAGCCGTGTCCACACAGTTCTCCTACCTCGGCAGCTGCAGGCGCAGGGCAGCTCGCAGGGAGAGGGAGGAACCCGGGCTTCGGCGAGTTTCTGGGACGCGGGGACTCAGCTCCGCGTCTGGCCCAGTGCCCAGGCCGGAGCCCGGGTCGGTGTCGGTGGATCGGGACTGTGGCCGCCGCAGCGCAGTTCCTGACACGGGCGTCCCCGCGCGGACCGTGCCCCGGGCCTCCTGGTCTTGCTCGTGAATCCTGGTTCTGTCCTGGTCCCACGTGGGTCAGCGGCCACCCAGGTGACACCCCTTACCCAGGTCGCCGGGTGACGTTTCCTCGCACGCAGACCCCTGACGAAGAGGCTGCCCACCTGATTGCATCCTCCCGGGTGAAATGATCCATTTCCCTGGCAGCTCAGGACGGGAAATCATAAGACTGGAGGCGGGAAACATGAGCCTGAAGATCAGGCGGGAGGAGCGCTCGGGGCGCAGGGCCTGGGTGCAGGGCCTGGGCGCAGCAGAACCTCCGCAGCCACGTTTCTCCAGCAACATTTCCCTGGAAATGTGTCCTCGACGCCTGACGCCTGATCAGCTTGCTGGTGCGAACAGAGAGACGTTTAATGGGAACAAAATTACTCTTCACACCTGTCTTGTCCCAAAAGCAAAGGGAAGGAAGGGGGGGGGTTTGTGACCATGGGCTTGGGTGGTTCCCACGGCGGTCCTTCCTCTGCTCACTGAGCCTGGCGTCCAGCCAGCGCGGGCACAGGATCCGCCCACTCGGCGGTCTCCATCCATCTATCCCAGTCCCCTCCCCCAGGCCCCTGCTCCGAAGGCAGGCTGGCCCGGTGGGTGCTTTTTGTTCGCTTTTGCTCCCAGTGGCAGAAGACGGTCTGCTTTATCCCTCAGGAGACAGAAAAGGAAACAAGTGAGTAACATTCCCCAAGCCAGTGGCTCCGGTTCTCTCCGTGGCAGGCTCATTAGGCTGCGCGCAGGGTGATGGCCAGTGGCCTCTTGAGTCCCAGGCCTGTAGCCATGCTAGAGATGATGGTGCTCAGATGACAGTGCTCAGAGATGATGGTGCTCAGATGACAGTGCTAGAGATGATGGTGCTCAGAGATGGATGAAATGTGTGCTTACTTCCAGCAAAGCTGATTATGCCAAGTGGTGTGCACTTGAGGGTTCTTAGTAATCACCTTCTGTACTGAGATCTTGAACCAACTGAGAAATACAGTGAAAAGGTTTGTGTTGTGGGCAGCACTGAATCCAGAAGCAGCAGCCTTAGCTGCACGTCAGGGCTGGGCTGGTGCCGGCCCCTCCCTGCCACCCTGAGGCTCCTGGAAACTGGTGGCTTGGAGGAGCCGCCAGGACAGGTGTCTCCTGGAAGCAGCTCCCTCCTGTCTCAGTTGGTCAGACACAAGCTCAAACTCATCATGAGGTGAAAAGTGAGACGGGAGCTGACACAGGCCAGGTTGTCAGAGCAGTGACCTCCGTCCCCTTGGTGAGAAGGACACTGGGCTTTCCCACTCACCACACATGGTGAGATGACCCACAAAAAGGAGGTGCTACTTTAAAAGGAACACTTACCATTTTATCTAACAATATTTATGCCGTGCCATTTAGTATATAACTAGTCAATACTCTCCCTTGTTCATTTTACTTTATTTTGTTTCAGTTTAGTTTCTAAAACAAAAGCATGATTGAAGATATTTAGGGGGAAAACACCACCTTCTGTCCCCCCGACCGCCTGCCAAGCAGCGCATGTGTGGCCGCTGGCAACAATATCTTATATGTCATTGTTTCATGCTGCAAAGAATTAGGGGAGATTGTGATCACGTCCAGAGTTCCATCGGAATTATTTATCTTCCTGGGAACCACAGATGGTCCAGTTTCCCTGTCCTGGCCTTTGGGACCATCCATCCCCTGAGCTGATGGAACTAAGTGGCCTGATCCTCTCTGTGCACCTGTCCTGGTGACTGAAAAGGCTGAAGATGTGCCACCAGCATTCTTTTAGGGCCTCAAGGCAGATGTTTGTTGGCACTGCCTGTGCCAGGTGATTATAATGGGTATGCTCATTTATATGAAAAGGTAAACGTTTCCCTCACCTTTTCTTCATATAAACTTTTATCTTACTGTGAATCATAATAAATTGCAATTTGTATAGTTAAAAAATAGCCCAATGTTGGCGATTTTATCCTGTATAATAAAAGGCTAATATGCAAATTGTCCCTTCAGTTTGACTGCTTGCTATGATGTGAGCTAACTACTAGAGGGCAGTGGGTAATGAAGGAAGGTCCCAGCCAGGAGCCAGCAGCTGGGGGAAGGAAGGCCCAGATCAGCCCTGATCACTGGCCAGGCCTAGAGACCCTACCCATGCATGAATTTCGTGCACCAGGTCTCTAGTATTTATATAATCATTTTACAATTTATATGATCTCAATTCATTCAAAGTCCATAATAGGCTACCTACATTCTCTAAAGAACCATAAACACATGCATATATAATTATATTTAAAGCACATCCATCATATATGTTACATATATGTGTACACGTGTAGTGCTTAAAGATCTTTGGACATATAGACAGCATATCCTGAATATATATAGCAAGTGTTTCTTTTCACTTAAAAAGAAGTGATGTTAAAGATTAGTTTCAATGTGGAGTCTGAAACCATGTCAATAAACTTTCATAATTTGCATATTCATAAGAGAATGAGAGCTTAAGAGTCAGACGATGTATAAGTATTACTATGAAAATAGTTTTCCATTTCAGTTTCCCTGAAAGAGGCTAGGAGTCCACTAGAGGTCCTTGGACCATACTTTGAGAACCGTGATTGAATAAAACAGTGAATAGTGTAGAGCATAACAAGTGTGTGTGTGTTCTGCACAGACTATTCCTCTCCAAGGAAGTCCACTGTGAATGGTGGCTGATGGTCTGGAAGAGGCAGCCAGGGCAGGGGCTCTGAGCGAAGAGGAGCAGAGGGGCCTGCATAATGGATTTATTCAGATAATGAGACCATCCCTTCAGAGAAAGAGACATTTGTCAATTTCAGTCACTTTTAGTGATTTCAGTTTCAACTTCATCAAAGGGTTGACAGGACAAGCGACATGACCCTCCGTTTTGGAAACGCACTGATTGGATCACCCTGCTGCCTGACCAGCGGCCGTTCCGTGCCTGCTTGTGGCGTCTAAGGGCTGTGGATGGCAGTGCCTCTTTCTCTACTAGCTTCAAGGATTTAAATTCCAGGTCATATTCCTTGATGTTTCCCCCTCAGTAAAATAACACTGTTAATAAAGATATATTGTAGTTAAATAACTAAAATATGGGCAATTTTTTTTCTTATAAGCATGGGAAAAGCATAATTTGTTCGAGTTAGTCATATGTAAAAGATTTAAATCTGTTTACTTCTGCAAGACTCTGGTACCATAAAGGATAATCATCTTAATACAGTCTCCAGTAGAACTTGCATTTCTCATTCCAATAAGTAGCTGACGGAATGTGACTTTTATATATAATTTTATAAAGCACAATCTACCAATATCTTTTATCCCAGAACATGCCTGAGCAAACATTTCTGGAAGCATATTATATTTTGTGTTTATGGTCTATTTAAACTTCCTTGTTGTTTCATACCTCTCTTTAGAATCTTTCCATCAGAATATTTATTGGTGATCTTATTAAAAATACCACAAAAATGTATATCTAGCAATATTCTTTGTATCAGAATTTGGAAAAATGAAGAAATTCTTCAACTTCTCTTCTGTCTACCAGCTAAGGGTCCTTAGCTGTCATCTATCTGAGAATTATCACTCATTGCTGCCATTTCATTTCCGCTCAGCGGTTTTCTATCCTAAGTAGGTATGAAAGACAGTTTACACTGCATCCACCCAAGGAACTTTGGGAACTTGTTACATCATAGGCTGTAAGAACATGATTAACTGCTTCCCCTGAAAAGTCCCCAGAGTTATCCTGCTCTGCCAAGCCATCTTGTGACAACTGGGAGTATTCCCCAGGAAGACTGGGGAGATGTGTGGTCCTTCTCAAAGTGTGAAAATGGCACCCTCTATGCGTTTTATTTCTAAACTAGGGGCCCGGTGCACAAAAATTTGTGCACTCAGGGTGGAGGGAGTCCCTCAGCCCGGCCTGTGCCCTCTGACAGTCTGGGACCCCTCAGTGGATGTCCTATGATGGCCTCAGTCTGCCAGGCGCCTTCTGTGTGTGTGTGTGTATGTGTGTGTCACCACTTGGGACCTGCCCCCAGCCGCATCTGAGGCTCGGAGCAGTCCTCCTGTGTGTGTCTACCTGCCGGGGGCCTGCCCCCAGGCTTGGAGCAGGCACCCCCTCTATGTTGATC
>PVJC01042273.1:0-15001 GCA_004026665.1 Murina feae
GGGCTTGCGGGGTCCCGCTTGCCCCAGGAGGCCATTCGGGTCCTGATCTTCCTCCCGCCAAGGGGCTTGCGGGGTCCCGCTTACCCCGGGAGGCTGTTGGGGTTCCGATCGACCTCCCGGCAGGGGGCTTGCGGGGTCCGCCAGGCTGGTCCCGGCTTCCCCCATAGCTTCTCCACGGGGAAGGCATCTGACGGCCCAGGGCCCCAGATACCTTCCCAGGACCCAGTCTCCCAAGATGGCGGAGCCCAGGGCTGCGGCCTCCACCATCTTGGCTGGGCTAATTTGCATACAGTCACTCTGATTGGCTGGTGGGCGTGGCTTAGGCCGTCCCGAAGAAACGGTTAATTTTAATATTTCACTTTTATTAGTTTAGATTGCCTATTATGTGCTAGGTAACAAATAAGATTCCTTACTTTTTTATGGAGCTCAGTCTTAACAGTAAGGTCAGACAAACAATAAGTTAGCCAATGATAAAATAAACACAGCAAATATCAAATAATTATTACTAGGGAGAAAATGAAACAAGGTAATGTGATGGGGAGAAGGTGAGGGGCATTTTCCTATGGGTTGTCAGGTAAAGCCTTTATGAGAAGGTGACATTTAAGCTGGATTTGAGTACAAAACCAGGGCCAGATCTTGGTAGACAGCCTCCCAGGAAGAGGGAAGAGATGGTGCAAAGGTCTTGAGGTATAACTAGAATAGAATAAAAGAGAAAGTAGTAGGAGATGGGGGCAAAATGGGAGACAGAGACCTGATCATATAGGGCCTTGGTGTCCATGTAAAGAGCTTAACTCCTATTACAAATTCAGTTTGGAACCAATTTCATAGTCCAACTACTACTACTTGTTTTTCACTTGGGGAAACCGAAGCCCAGTGACTGGAAGTTACTGTCTATTATTTCACAAAGAATCAGTAGCAACCCTGGATGAAGACCAACTTTCCCTGATTTCCCAGCATCATGCATTTGATTCGTAGCCATAACATATTTTGTGCAAATTATACCATGTCATAACAGATTCATTGAATGCAGTTTCCATTAAGGAAATTGATGACCTAAAAATTAGTTTCAGATCATTTATTCAACAAGGTCTACAGAGGAAAAACTAGTGCTCAGCCCCATGCCAGACACTGACGATGGGTTAGCACCAAAGAGACACTGAAAACTGCCAGCCAAGCCCCAATACTTCCACTCTAGTGAGAAGGAGCAGGTATTTTTACATTAATCAGTAGGATAATGGAGCCTGGTAGGAGGAAATTCGAACCTGATCCTACACACAAGCAGGCAGATGAAGAATTTATCTTCCAGAGGTCAGTTTGACATAAGGAATTGATTATATGTTCATTAATTTTTCAAGGCAACTAAAGAAAAAGCACTTATTGGTAAAGGAATGTTAACTCACATTGCCTTGTTGACCACAGGAGCACAAAACTACTTTTATAACATTCCACTAATTCAATCAAACACATCTGGGACAGCCTCTCATTCCCTTCCCAGCCCTTAAATAATCTGGCATTTTCTAAAAAGTATGATAAATACTTATCTACACTAATAAAAAAGAAAGATGCAAATTGACTGTACCTTCACAACACCCACCAGCCAATCAGGAGTGCGTACGCAAATTAACCCAACAAAGATGGCAGGCAACATGGTGACAATGCAGGTGTTCCACATCACTCCAGCTGCCCTGGGCCTGTGGACAGCGTGGGAAGGCAGAAAGGTGGCTCCAGGCTGGAGCAAAGGCCAAAAGGAGGCTCCAGCCAGAACAAAGGTGATGCTGGCAGCCAGGGGAAGAAAAGCCCATTCTTGCACAAATCTTTGTGCATCGGGCCTCTAGTTGATAATAAAAGGTAAATAAGTTTGCAATGCACTAGAGGGACAAACAATTTGGCTTACAAAATATTGGTTTATGACATGTTTCTTTTTGGGTTATTTAAATAACATTTTTATTTTGTAAACCATTAAGAAATTACAAGAGTATAAAGAAGAAATTTAAAATCACCTGTAACTCCACAACTCATAGATAACCACTATTAATTTTTGTCATTTTCACCTGTCCTTTCTTATGCATAGAAAAAATTAAACAGGATTATGTTGTGCATACAAATATGTATTTTGTTTTCTATCTAAATTTGTGAACACTTGTCCAATTCATTAAACATTCTCAAAACGATGATTTACCTAATTTATATATCATATTCCAATAGAAATATATGTCATAATTTATATAGTTTAACCCCCAGGGCACTAGTAGTGTGAAGATGCTATTAGCATTTGGTTAAATATGTTAGAAAAAGAGCGATCCACGGTCATACGAATTTTCAAACAGTGGTTCAAACAGGAATTTACGTTTCTTTTCAGCAAGACTGATCTCAGAGACTTATTATATCAATGTGTATTGGATTATCCAAGGGAACATGATATACAGCATTTTCTGCTTGTTCATGGGTCCTTTTTCTAAGTGGCCCATCTCCTCAGACTGATGCTCTATTGAATAAACGTAGTGAGATACTGCCCCATAGTGGACATTTAGGATATTGCGGTGTTTTACAAATTATATTGCCACAACCATATTTGCATAGAAATCTTTGTATACTCATCTGACTTTCTCTTCAGGAGAGATTCATTGGAAAGAAACTAATGGGCCAAAAAAAATAGAATTATGATTCTCCCTTGTCTAGATTTTTTTTTGCTGAGTTTTCATGGATCCCATCTCACAAGGGACCTCTAAAGAAAGAGTCTCACTCAATCTGACTGAGTTTCTCTCTGCCCAGATCAAAGTCTGCCTCTTCGTAGAAGAGGTATTTTTTAATAAAGTTTTTATCGTAGAAAAATTTTAGGTTTTAGGTAAAAACTGATAAGGTAGTTCAGAAAATTCCCGTGTATCCAAAACCCACTTTCCTCTATTATTAACATAGTACATTTGCATGGCACTAATTTGTTGCAATTAGTGAACCAATATTGAGACATTATAATTAACAAAAAAATCCATGCTTTATTCAGATTTCCTTTTTAATTTAATTTTATTGTTTAAAGTATTACAAATAGTAGTACATATATCTCCTTTTCCCCCCCATATTCCTTTCCCCGGCCTCTCCTATCCCTCAACACATGCCCTCACCAGTGTCTTCTGTCCATTGGTTATGCTTATATACAAGTCCTTCGGTTGATCTCTTACCTTCCCCCCCTCACTTTTTACCTAATGTCTTATTTCTGTTTCTGTATTAAGGATACTCATTACATTACCTCATAAAATCTCCTTTGGTTTTTCTTTGTTTTGGCAGTTTGTCAAACTTGCCTTGTTTTTAATGACCTTGGAAGTTAGGTATTTTGTAGAAGGCTCCTCAATCTGAATTTTTTAATATTTCTCTCATGATTACACTACAGTAATGAGTTTCTGGCAGAAAGAAGTAAAAGGTCAAGTATCATTCTCATCACATCATATCAAGTATACACTAATAATATAACATCACTGTTCATGTTAACCTTGACCAGATGGTGTGAGATACTGTTTCTCAAATTTCTCCACAATAAGTAACTCTTCCCCACCCCTCCTTCCATGATGTATTCTTTGGAAGGAAGTCACATGCAAAGCTCAGATTTAAGGAGTGGTAGTTCTGCTCCACTTTAGAAATCATTTTCAAATAGAAGATATAGCTATTTATTTGGGCATTCATTCTTTGAATGATTTCTTTAGTCCCATATAATATGCATGGTGTCATGGCTGTAATAAATCCAGTCTTTCCTCTCTAAGAACTTAATATATATATGAGCACATGGTCCAGTAGTGATATCATACAGGCACATGTAGCATTGACAACCATGACAGTGTTTTTTTGAAATTCAGCATCCCTTTCAAGTTTTAGAAAAAAAGCAAGCATCCAAAATGTATATGACCCTTTGGAACAGCATGGATGGACCTAGAGACTATTATGCTAAGTGAAATAAGCCAATCTGAGACAAATATCACATGATCTCACTTATTTGTGGAATCTAATGAACAAAATGAATTGAATAACAAAAAAAGACCCCAAGAATGGAGGCATGGAACAGACTGCCATATCTAGATTGGGGGGTGGGGGAGGACAAGAAGAGATAAACCAAAGAACTTATATACTTATATGCATAGCCCATGGACATGGGCAATAGGATGGTGAAGACCTGGAGGGAGTATGGGTAAGCAGGAGGAGGTAAATGGGGGATGAATGGGAGACATCTGTAATACTATAAACAATAAAAATATATAGTAATAAAAATGTTTATGATAATGAGGGCTTTACATCCCAGTAAAACAAGCATAATTGATAACATTATCTTTAAGAAAACATTTAAAGCCTCTCAAAAATGTCCCAAAGCAATACAGCAAGTGAAGAAATATGTAATAAAACCTATTAAATCTTGGTAATAACATTGGGTCTGTAGCACTTGAGCCATGACCCACTCCTGCCCTCCTCCTCCCCAGCTGAGATTGACAGGGCTCCTTCTCCCTTCAATTCCCAGTTAAAGAACTCAGTAACTCACCAGGAGGGACAGGACTTCAGAATCTGTCATTTCGCCTCCCCAACTATGAGTTGCAGAAGATAAATTCCTAAAGTGTGACCAAGAGGAATGGTGAAAGATCCTTTTCTCCACCTAGTCCCCACTCATAGAGCAGAGGCTTTACCATAGGTATGGATGGATAAGAATATTGGGATCCCAACTGCCCTTGTCTAAGCTCCCTCATATGGCAGCGGTCTTAACACTGGGAAAGGAAAACAGAGAACACTGGAGGCTATTGCCTCTGCCAAGCAGCCTGGTCATAACCATGGTTGTTACGTCCATCTCTGGAACTATGACTTACAGATTTTTACCCAGTGCCAGAGGCAAAAGTTATGAAGGAATGACTGATTCTTCAGGGGAAGGGAAATATATATTTGTTTTATTAATCCTCACCTGAGGATATTTTTCCATTGATTTTTATTTTATTTTATTTTTTATTATTTAAAGTATTACATATGTCTCCTTTTCCCCATTGACCTTTCCCCCTGGCAATTTTTAGAGCATGTGAAAGGGAGAGGGAGAGACAGAGAGAAACATCGATGTGAGAGAGACATATTGATTGGTTGTGTCCTGCACACACCCCAACCAGGGCCAGGGAACCTGCAACCAAGGTACATGCCCTTGACCAGAATCAAACCTGGGACCCTTCAATCCTCAGGCTGATGCTCTATCCACTGAGCAAAACCAGCTAAAGCAGAAAATATATCTAATCAAATAAAAGAGTAATATGCAAATTAACCATCACTCTGAGACACCCAAGCCACGCCCACCAGCCAAGCCATGCCCACCAGCCAATCAGAGCAGCTATATGCAAATTAACCCAGCCAAGATGGAGGCCCGCAGCCACTGAGCTAGAGCAAACAGGAGGCTTCTGTTTGGGGAGGAAACTGCCTGCCTCGGCCGGCTCAAAACAACAAAGTTTCAATTATAGAAGCCACAGAGCTGAAGCAAAAGGAGGCTTCATTGCTGCCTAAGCAGGCTGTGGCCTCTGCTCAAGGCAACACCGTTTCAAGTATAGAATATAAACCCCAGAAATTGCTTCCAGCCAGCCTTGCTGGGACCTTGGGTCAATGGGAGCTGTGGCCAGACTGCAAACAGCCATCAGCACCTCACCCAGGCTGGCCAGGGATGCCAGTAGGGACCCGAACCCTGAAGGATCTGTGGGCAGCCTGAAAATGGCCATCAGTCCCTCATCCAGGCTGGCCATATCCCCATGGGGTGAGGGTTCCCACTGAGGGTCTTGGCCAGCCTGCAAAGAGCCATCAGCCCCTCACCCAGGCTGGCCAGGCACACCAGCAGGTGAACATCCCCCAAGGGGTCCCAGACTGTGAGAGGGCACAGGCCGGGCTGAGGGACACCCCCACCCCCGAGTGCACAAATATTTGTGCACCAAGCCCTTAGTTTAATATATTAGTCAACATGGTCCAGAAGAAGAAAAATATATATGCAGTAATTAGGCCTCACTGACTCACAGAGATTCTCTCAGCTCTCTGACCTCTATCTCCATCAGCACATGCACAAGAGGGTTCAAGAACAACCTATTTTGGAGAGTAAGAGTCTTCTGTGGGCTCAGTCATAGTTCACAGTGCAATCACTCTAGAAAGCAGTGAAGGGCAGACAATAGAGCTAGAACAGACATCACTAGCCTGGGATTCTACGTGATCAATCACTTATTCTTTGTGTCTCTTCTGGTGCTCCTTATTTAGTGCCTCAGAGTTTAGGAAATGGGGTGTGACTTGTGAGGAATAAATGAGGTTATGGAAAATATCTTGAGCCTATAAATGGCACACAGTAGGTACTTAATAAATGAAAGTAATTATCATTTCTCCTACTATATTGAATTCCCTTCAGACTATAATTCTTATTCTAGGTAAATGGTTCTCAATTTTATAAGACCCATTCTCTCTTTTTAATATTCTTTGTGACATCTCCATTGTCATCCTGAAATGAAATTCACAGGTAGTAAAACTTACCTACATGCATAATTTCAAAAATGCCAATATATTGACCTATGATATGATAAAAAGAAAAATAATTTATTTTAATTGAATTTATTTTGGTGAAACTGGTAAACAAAATTGTATAGTTTTCAGATGTACAATTCCACAGCACATCATTTCTACACTGCATTTTGTGTTCACAATTATTTACATATTTATGTAACATGTAAATCTCACTCATAAGATGAAGTGGTCAGCATGAAATCATCAATAAAACAGCAATAACAAATGCAGACTGATATAGGTATGCAGTATCAGTGACTCTAATATTCTGAGTTATTGTTGTTGAATATATGATTTCCCAAAATGGAAAAAAGTTTGTATAGTTTCTAAAAAAAGAATTACAATTTTATCTCAATTTACATTATAGTTAGGTTACTGAAAATTCTTTGTCTATCAAAACCATTTATGTTATGTAAAACAGGTTTTGATTTTAGGCTCTGAACATTTATAACAAAATTTTCACCTACACAAATGTCCAGCAGGACATCTGAAAGTCTAATGACACACAAGAGAATTTTTCATTGTGAGGATTGTCGTTCAATTGTATTACTGGGTTCTACCTACTATTTATCTATCTATATATATATAAAAGCCTAAGCGACCTGACAAACATCCGACCGTGGATAGTCAGTACCTATGACATGCAATAACCACCAGGGGGCACACACTCAATGCACAAACATGAAAACATGGAAGAAACTGATGAAACTCAAACGGAAGGGGGAAGGGAGAAGAGGGAGAGAGGAGGGCAAGAAGAGATTAACCAAAGATCTTATATGCATACTAGAGGCCCAGTGCAACCATGCATTGGTGGGGTCCCTCAGCCTGGCCTGCAGGATCAGGCCAAAACCAGCTCTCCAATATCCCCAGAGGGGTCCCAGATTGTGAGAGGGCACAGGCAAGGACGAGAGACCTGTAGATTTAGCTCAGGTCTTGTAGTCGTGAGATTTTTTAATCCTCACTTGCTGTAAACATACTGGATTCACTCCAAGAATAAATGGATGTAGACCCACTAACTAGTTTGGTGACCTTGATCAAGTTACATTACTTTCCTTCCCAAAGCATCAGGTTCATTCATATATGTATACTAGAGGCCCGGTGCACAAAAATTTGTGCACTCAGGAGGGTCCCTCAGCCAGGCCTGTGCCCTCTCGCAATCTGGGACCCCTCAGGAGATGTCCATCTGCTGGCTTAAGCCCACTCCCTGGGCAATTGGGCCTAAGCTGGCAGTCAGACATTCCTCTGGCAGCCCAGGAGCCCTCTGGGGATGTCCACTTGCCAGTGGGGAGCAGGCCTAAGCTGTAGTCAGACATCCTTAGCACTGATGAGAAAGCAGGAGAGACTCCCACCACCACTGCTGTACTGGCAGCCTTCAGCCTGGTTTGTGGCTGAGCAGAGCTCCCCCTGCGGAAGTGCACTGACCACCAGGGGTAGCTCCTACATTGAGCATCTGCCCCCTGGTGGTCAGTGTGTGTCATAGTGATCAGTCATTCCCAGTCGTTCTGCTGTTAGGGTCAATTAGCATATTACCCCTTTATCTTATAGGATAGAGACCTGGTGCATGGGGAGGGGGGCTGGCTGGTTTGCCCTGAAGGGTGACCCGGATCAGAGTGGGGTCCCCACTGGGGTGCCTGGCCAGCCTGGGTGAGGGGCTGATGGCTGTTTGCAGGCTGGCCACAGCCCCTTCAAGGTTGGGGGTGCTGCTGGGGTGTCTGGCCAGCCTGGATGAGGGGCTGATGGCTGTTTGCAGGCTGGCCAAACCCCCAGCAGGAACCCTCACCCCATGAGGTTGTGGCTATCCTGGGTGAGGGGCTGGTGGCTGTTTGCAGGCTAGCCACAACCCCTTCAGGATGGGGGGTCCTGCTGGGGTGTCTGGCCAGTCTGGGTGAGGGGCTGATGGTTGTTTGCAGCTGGCAACAGCCCCTTTAGGGTGAGGGGTCCCGGCTGAGGTGCCTGACCAGCCTGAGTGAGGGGCTGTTAGCAGCAGGTGCTGATGGCTGTTTGCAGGCAGGCCAAGCCCCCCAGCAGGAACCCTCACCCTATGAAGTTGTGGCCAGCCTGGGTGAGGGGCTGATGGTTGTTTGCAGGCTGGCCATGGTCCCCCAGCAACTCAAGTTCCCAGCAAGGCTGGCTGGAAGCAGGTATCTGGTGTTTATTTATCCTATCTAATAAAAGAGTAATATGCAAATTAGACATCACTCCATCACAAAGAAGGCCTTGCCCATAGCCGCAAGATGGCAGCACCCACTCTGGCTCAGCCCCACCACTGAAGTGGTCAGGCCTGTTAGCCAGGCAGGTGGCAGGGGAGGCAGGGGGCCAGAGGGGAAGTACAGGCCATCAGAAGGGGCAGGTGCAGAGCCAGTGATTGGAGAGATCTGAGGGTGCTCTACCCAGGCATAAGGCCTGGGCCAGAGACCTCAGGCCTGGGCAGGGGCAAGGCCAGAGATCACAGGGGCCTGGGTTCCACAGAGCAGTGATTAGAGGGACAGGGGCAGAGCCTGCCATCACAGGGGTCTGGAAACCAGCAGAGCCAGAAAAGCAGGGGTCTGGAGGTCTCCTCCCCAGGCCTTTAGCCTTGGCCAGAGGCTACAGTGGGGCAGGGGTGGGGCCAGCAATCAGAGGGGCCTGGGCTCCACAGGGCCTGCTATTGGAGAGGTAGGGGAAGAGCCTGCAATCACAGGGGCCTGTGAAGGGCAGAGCTGGTGATCAGAGGGGTATGAGGGTCCCCTGTCCAGTCCTGCACTCTTGGGCAGAGGCTGAAGTGGGACAGGGGCAGTTTCCATGATCTCAGGGCCTGTGCAGGGGCGGAGCCGGTGATTGCAGGGTTCTGAAGGTCCTCTGCCCAGGCCTGTAGCCTTGGCCAGAGGCTGAAGTGGGGCAAGGGTGGAGCTGGCGATGACAGGGGCCTGGGTGTCTTCTGCCCAGGCCTGCAGCCTCAGCCAAAGACTGCAGGCCTGGTCAGGGGCAAAACTGGGTGACTGCATGAGCCTGGGCTCTGGCGAGCCTGCAATCGGAGGGGCCTAGAGGTCCCCTGCCCAGGTCTGCAGCCTTGGCCAGAGGCTTCCAGTGGGGCAAGGTCAGATCCAGCTATAGGAGGGGGCAGGATCAGAGCTGGTGATCACAGGGGCCTGGGCTCTGTGAAGCCAGTGATCAGAGGGGCTTAGGGGTCTTCTACCCAGGCCTGCAGCCTCAGGTAGAGATTGCAGGCCTGAGCAGGGGCAGAGCCAGTGATGGCAGGGGTCTGGGGGTCCCCTGCACAGGCCTGCATCCTCAGCCAGAGATTGCAGGCCTGGGCAGAGGTGGAGCTGGGATTGGAGGGGCAAGGGTGGAGCTGGTGATCAGAGTGAACTATAGAGGAAACACTCATTGGCAAACTCCCTGTATGCCACTGGTAATATTCTTAGTAACTTGGGTAATAAAAATCCAAAAAGGCGATCTAGGGTTTTTCCACCATACTCCTGGAGGAAAAAAAATGAAGGTGCACTGCTGGAGGGCTAAGAAATGTCATATCCTGCCCTAGCCGATTTGGCTCCGTGCATAATTCCTCAGCCTGCTGACTGCAGGGTCTGGGTTCAATTCTGACCAAGGGCATGTACCTAGGTTGCAGGCTCCTCCCTGGCCAGGCCAAGTTCAGGGCATATGCAGGAGGCAACCAATCAAAGTGTTCCTCTCACCTTGATGTTTCTCTCTGTTTTTCCCTTCTCTTCCACATTCTCTAAAAATCAGTGGAAACATATCCTCAGGTGAGGATAAAAAAGAAAGTAAGAAATGTCATATCCTATAAAAAACACATCTTGAAAATGCCTAAGAAAAGTTGTCATTTTTTCATGGTGAAGGGACTGGAGTCCGTGTTGATGAAAACACCTTGGTGGCTGCGGTGACTGGCAGTGGCTGCAGCAGCGGGGTGATGGGGCTGGTGGCTTCCCCTGATTAGCCTGGTTGCCTCCCACAAAGGGAGGCCAGACTGGCTTAGGCCCACTCCCCAAGGGGAGCAGAGAGTGGGCCTAAGATGTCAGTAGGTCACCCCCTGAGGGCTCCCAGTATGTTAGAGGGGGCAGGGTGAGCTGAAGAACTCCCCCTAGTGCTCGATTTTTGTGCACCAGGCCTCTAGTCTTCTATAATTGAAACTTTGTTGCCTTGAGCAGAGGCCACAGTTGGCCTAGGCAGGCTGATTCCTCCATCACTGGAGCAAGAAGGCCTCCTGTTTGCTCTTGCTCTGTGGCTTCTGGCCTCCATTTTGGTTGGGTTAATTTGCATATAGTCTCTCTGATTGGCTTGTAGGAGTGGCTTGGTATGTAGCTGAGTGACACAATTAGCATATTACTCTTTTATTAGATTAGATATGGCAGTATTGCACAAGTCATGGATATAATGGTGGTTAATACCAAGCTTTGTGTTTTATTATAGATGTGACCTTGGACAATTTACTAATCTCCCTTAGTCTAAGTTTCTTTATGTGTAAAATGAATAAATTACAGTAACTAAGTCTACAGGGTGGTTGTAAGGATTAAGTGAGGTGGTACAAGTAAATGCTTAGCACAGTACCTGACACAGAGTCAACATTTTAAATAATAACTATGACCCAAAGTCTCAGCCTCCAGCAGAGCTTATAAGAAAGACTTCATCTAATTATGTCAACTCAGATCAATGGGTCAGAAACTTCCAACTTTGAAATACCACAGCTGGTTTGGAGATGCTGATGTGTCTCTGCAGCAGACAGTGTCCCTGCCCATTTGATCACTACATACTGCTGGTCTACTTCTTCCCACTGTCAGGGCATCATGATTTGAGCCAAGTCAAAATGGCAGGGGAAATCGAAAGTCACATTCTCTATTTTGATGCACACCCCACATTCTTGAAACTTCCTCCATCAAAATATCATGGTGTATGTGCGTGTGTGTGTGTGTGTGTGTGTGTGTGTCTAAACCCAAGATAAATCATTTGGGTACTTGCTATTCAACGTTATCTGTAAATATGTTCACCTCTAGCAGAGGAAATAATTAAAATTTCACATAGCTCCTTAAAGCAATATTTTTTGTGCTGAATTTACTTGGATGGTCATGATAATAATTACTTACATTTGTATTGCTTTGATAGCTTTCAAAGAAATTTCAGATTAGTCACTTGGAAGGATACATCTAATTGTAGGATAAGGAAGATTATAGCCATTCAGCCACTTTCAAATTTGAATAAACAGGTATCTCAAGACTTCTTGACTTTAAATAACTATTTAAATGATAACTATGACCCAAAGCCTCAGCCTCTGGCAGATCTTGTGAGAAAGACTTCAGCTAATTATGTCAACTATTCATATGCTAACAAAACCTCCACACTTCTCCACCTAGCAAATTCTAGCCACTTTCTGAATAATCCATAACTGACTTTCAGTGTGGATGACCCTGTCTGATTATTGATGCTTTCATTTCATTCCCTCACCTCTACATGCAAACTGCTCTCTATCCCTCTCTGTCTTGGTCTCTGGAAGTTTGGCCCATTTGTCAATTTTCAATCTTTAGTTATCATTCCCCACCCAGGTGCTTATTACAAGCTGCCAGTACATTGCTATGCCATCCATCTTCTCAGCTTTTGAATCTACTACATGAAAGGTCATACTTTTCCATTCCAATTTCTGCTAATGGCCTTATTAACACTTAATGGAAACAACAACAAAAAAAACCGATTTCACCTTTCAAAAGGTTTTTATCAACTTTCAACAGTCCCCATTAATTCTGACTATGTTTCCAAGGATTAACCGAGCAGGACTGTTGATACCCACTACACAGGGGTTACTCCATGACATGTTCCACTGGATCCTTTCTGCTGTGTGAGGGCCATTAATAGTCTGGCAAGCTATATCAAAAATTGGCTTAGGAGGGCAGTTATCTCCCAGGCACATTAGATGTCCTCTCACAATTGAGTGACACTCCAGGATTACCAAACCACTTCCTTCTTTTTCCCAAAGCCTAAATAAGACTTTGCAAACTCAGAAATTGGCAAACATTCCCTAGTCCTATGCCATGGTTCTAGTTTGTTTGAGGGAGCTGAAAAAGGATAGGTACACAACATGCACACTCACTGAGTTGGTGGTAGAAGGCTGAGAAAATGGAATCTTATAAAGGAGTCTGCTGGTTCTTGCAAACAGGCTTCCAATAAAAGAACTCTAAAAAGTTGCTCTTTAGACAATATTTATAGGCAAAAAAGACAGAGAGAATCTTAATAAACCTCTCACCTTATTTAAAAATACTCAAAATGGATCATGGATGTCAAACAGAAACACCAGATGTCAACCACTATGATACCCACTGTATCTTGGTATTGGCGTTGTCAAGGAAAACATAATACAGTCAAAGATGGAACAACACTTTACTGACATCGACAAGAAAGGGCAATATCAGCTCCAGTAGTGGGCATTGGTCCCTCCTGGCAACCACAGCACGGCAATTTGCCTACGTGAACCTCTCATATCCCTTGAGTGCATAGATAAAATAGTGAGATTGACCAAGTACTATATGATGTACATGCTTAAGCAGAATAAAGCACTCACATTGAGTCTGAAATAAGGAAAAATATTACCACACCAGACCATAAGCATGGCACAGCCGGTGAGGGTTTCTTGCCTCTTGGTAAGAAAGTGTTCCAGGTTTAAGGCTATGAGTGGATCAGCCTTTGAAGGGGTGACAAGTTGTGCAATGACTGCTTTCCCAACAATGGACTTAAATGTAAAGCATAAAACTATAAAACTTTATTAAATGTAAGGGGAAATCTTTGGGATTTAAGGCTAGACAAATATTTATTAGACTTGACAACAAAACCACAATCTTTAAAAGGAAAAAAATTAATCAATTTAACTTAATCAAAATAATTCTGCTCTGCACAGGACTCTGTTAAGAGGAATCAATAAGTTACAAAATGGAAGGAAATATTTTCAAGACATAGCAAACAAAGGATAAATATTTTGAGTATATAAATAACTAAAAACTCAACCATTTAAAAAATCCATTTAAATTTGGGCAAAATATGTGAACAGATATATCACTGGGGAGGATACATCAATGATAAATAAGTACATGAATAGATATTCAATACCAGCCATTAGGGAAATGAAAATAAAACCACAGTGAAAAATCACTTCACACCTAGCAGAATGGCTAAAATAAAAAAATCACAATAACACCAAATGCTGTCAAAGACATAGAGATACTGTGCCACTGATATATTGGTGGTAGGAATGTAAAATGGTACACTCTGGAAAACAGCCCTGTAGTCACTCAATAGGATAAATATAGAGTTCCTTTATGACCTCGTGTTATATAAATGAGCCCCAAATGGCTTCAGTATATTGGCCCTCAGTTATTTATTCTTCGAAGCAGGCTAGAAGTTAGCTCAAAAGCCCACCAATACCAAGCTCTAATTTTTATATAGCCTGTTGTTTAAAATATGGCCCAAGCAAGCATCATTTTTTAGCCATTTGGAGCCTGCTTACTTTGCACACCCCACACAACTCACCCAACATCTGCTAACCACAGGTAAGATAAAACTCCTGGACTATAAAGCCCACAAGCCACTGTTGTCCTTCAGAACTCTCTGATCCAGACATTGTAAACCATACTGCTAAGTAACATCATCTAAACTTGTAAGCTCCCTTTATGATCCTCCTCTCCTCCTGAAGTTCCCTTGCCCTCTTCCCCTTAATAAAATAAAAGGGGGAGATTTGGATACAGAGAAAGACATACACAAAAGAAAGATTATGTAAATATAGCCATGTGATAGTGGAGGTAGATATGGGATGGATGCAATGCAAGCCAAGAATTTCTGGCCACCACCAGAAGCTAGAAAGAGTAAAGGAAGGCTTCTACCAAGACAGTCTCATAGGAGCTTGGCTCTGACAATCTCAATACCTTGATACTGGACTTCTAGCCTCTGAAACTGTGAGATAATAAATTCTTATTATTTAAGCCTCATAGTTTGTGGTTCTTTGTTATGACAGCCTTAGAAAATTAATATACCATGGAATATTAGTCACCAATGAAAAGAATGAACTCTTAATAAACACAACTTAGAGAATTATGCTGAGTACTTTAAAAAGACAATCCCATAAAGGTTATATACTAGTACTGTAAAATTCCATTTACATATCACTTTTGAAATGGCAACATTTTAGAAATAGAGGTTAGGTTAATAGTTACCAGGCTTTAGGGACTGGGCTTGAGGATGGGCCAGCAGGAATATGGGATGGCTATAAAGGGGAAACAAAAAGGATACTGTGGAGAGAAACAAGATGGCGGCATAGGGTAGACACCGCATATGCAGCTGTGAACAACTATTTCAGAAAAACTGCGAAAAGAACACACGGACACCACACGCACCCACAGGACGGCTGGCTGAGTGAAAATCCTACAACCAGAGAAGAGTCTGAGACTCAGAGCAGCAGCAGAAGCAAAGTACAGAGGTACGGAGGCGC